>JAYKYS010000518.1:0-35686 GCA_036924285.1 Asterella californica | reverse complement strand
CACTGTCATAGTCATCTTCTTTATCATCATCATCATCATCGTCATCGTCGCCACCGTCAACATCATGATTACTGTTTCCATCATCATCATCATCATCATCATCGTCACTAATTACCCCCTCATGCTCACGCTCACGCTCACGGCTTTGAAGATGCCCTTGCCCAACCCCACCATCCCCCCCTTACTCTCCCTCTCATCCTCATGCAGCATGCTGCCACCAACAGCCAGTCACTCCAATTCTGCGGCACCTGCTGCAACAGCAATGCAGCGGCCAGGGGTGGTGCCTTACTAGGGCTTGCTGCTCTTTATGCAGCGCTGCCCAATGCGCAATGCCCCTGATAAGCTGCCATGTCAGGGCCTTGCTCCAATGCAATGCTGCTGCTGTAGGGGACTGGTCAGACAGGAGATCCAGCGCACATGCCCCTGGCAGCTGCATTGCTTGCACCAGATGGGAATGTCCCGCCTTGAGGCTTGCAGCGCTGCAGCCGATACCTACTCTGCTGGTGTACTGTTGGTGGAGTTGGCCACAGGCATGATCCCCTTTCCAGGGGACATGTGGGCTCAGGAAGGTGACGTCAGCTATATGCACAGCGTGGTGCAGCAGGCACATGACCAAGCTTGGATAAGCTGCTCTCGCTGTTATGCGTCGCCATTCAGCCCTGAAGGCAGCCCTGAAGTCTACCTGTTTCTGTTGCAGCCTTTTCAAAAGCCCAAGCATGCATGAGGTTCTGTCGCAGGATTGTAGCACACGCTCGGAGTGTGTGTGCAGCCCTTGTGTTCAATTCCACGCATGTCTACACATCCTGCCTTTCTTCCTGCCCACCATGTTTGAAGCTCAGTTACAGCCTCAACCACAACTATTTTGACAATTTGCTTGTTTTCCCTGAAACCTGCTTGGAAAGGCTCTGCACACCATCTGATATCCTAAGTTTGGTGGCTTTAGGACCCCACTTGAGGACTCTTTCGGACTTGACAGGACCCGATTCAACACAAGATCACAGCAAGGCAACATACACACTAAGCACTAAACTGTTTGAGACACAGCACTTGAAAGGGATTGCACTGCATGGTGTGACAAGGCAGCAGGCGTATGCATGGTGCAGTACTTGCACTAGTGCAAGGCTGTTGACAGTGGCTGACTATGCAGAGGGGCAAGGTGGAGGGGCAGGTGGTGAGCAGAATGGGCCCTGCTGCAGCCCAGCTGGTGATGGTCATGCTGCAGTTCAAGCCCTCAGCGCGCCCCTCCGTGGCCCAGGCCCTGCACCTGCCCTTCTTCAGCCAGTAGCCCCAGGAAGTGGCCCGTACAGGTGGGCTCTAGCACAGCAATCCTGACCGTCAGGAGAGGCCTGCAGTGTGTTGCTTGCATTACAGAAGAGGGGTGCATTCAGAATTGGGGTGAAGGATGTGTTTGCCTGCACCTATTCAAGCATGACCAGTGTAATTTGAAGCTTTGGACATGGCCACTGCCTACACACACACTCAGAGTCCTGATGCCTGCAGGTCAGCAGAGTGATAGCAGGTCAAGTGAGGCTGACGGAGCCAAGCCATGTCAAGCCCAGGCCCAAAACGTCGCCCCCTTCACAACCCCTCCCCATCCCCCCACCAGCAAGTCCACTTCCAGTCCCACACCCCGCTCCAGCCCAACATCACATCACACCCCACCTCCGGCAGTCTTTCTGATGAGGATGGTGCAGCAGGCAAGAAGTGCAGCATGCAGGCTGAAGGGGCACTCAACATTGCTGCAAGGGCAGGACAGCATAAAGGGGTCACCAGCAGTGCAGCCATGTCAGGCGTCATTAGGGACAGCAATACAGCCAATATAGATGCCAGTCCTTTTGCCGGTGCCGACTCAAGAAGGAGAGCAGCTCCAGATGTCTGTTCAAACAGCAGCAAGCCTGATGAAATCAAGCCTCAGACTGTATATGTGGGTCTTCACTGCCCTATTCTGCCCAAGCTAAATGTTTCTGCAGCCAAAGTGAAAAGCCAGTCTTGCGGCCGTTTTGTGTGCCAGGCTTGCACCCTTCCTTGGCAAAGATTTCATGATCCTGTACATCCTATCCTGGCTGTTCCCTGCTGTTGACATAACAAGACGGTGACTTTCAGCCTGCAATGCAAGTTGAAAGCCGTCTCATGTGCCTGAGAGCGCCAACCATAGAATTACATACGTGGCTTGCATGCTGACCTTTGGTTGTTGTTGATGAACAGGCGGCAGCAGCGAATCCTAGGACGAAGTGGTGGGGCTTGAGGGCTGTTACTGGCAGGTAAGTTGGCATCTGCACACGCCTTCCAGCACTACATTCCTAAGCCTATAAAATACAGTCTTCTGCTGTGATTGCTTTGCCACCAAGACTACTTGTCATCTTTGCTATTGAGGCTGTCAGAACTGTTTGCTCCTTTATCCTCCTACTGTCATCAGTTGGAAAGCAGTGCTGTATGACTGCATAGCAACTGCAGAGCAGCAAAGGTGGGACTAGGAGTTGTAGGGTGGGTAAGGGAGCAGTGGGAGGCTATGCTCTTGGCGCATGGACAAAGATGACCTCTGTTGCAGATTTGACATGGCACTTGTGCTGCCAACACTGCCACTCAGTCTGTGCTGATTGTTGATGCTGCTTTCAGGGCTTTCACACGACTCTGTGAGCCAGAGAAGTATGGCAGAGATGGGATGATGCTCTTTCTTGCTCTTTTTGTGTCATCTGGCTGTCATTACTGAGTTGGTACATACATTGGTCTTTGTTTCCTTCATGTTGCAACAATTGCGTGAAGACACACGGCATAACAACCGTGAAGACACTTCAAATTGGGTGCATGTAGGTGTAGTTGTGAGAGTGCGTGTGATGCTTGCCATTTCAGTGCTTGGTGTTTGGTGATTCAGAGTTGTCAGGGTTTTGGCTTTCAAAGGCTGCCTTTATCTGACTTAGTCAGAGGTATGTTGAGCCTGCATGTCCTCAAGCGCGTTGGTCTTAACAGAAGGATTGAGCCCATTGGTGAGCATGCTAACAGGGCCTTAGTGCTCTCATTGTTCTGTTAAAGCTTGTGTGCGTATAGTTTCGAAAGTCTTGGATCAGAGCAAATCCCCAAGAGTGCAATTGTAGCGCTTGAACATATGCCTGGATCAGAAGATAACCACAGACGGCAGAGCACAGGCAGTAACCTGTGCTCATAGTTTGTATTTAAGCAATGTGCTCCTTCTACAATCCACAGTTTCCTTGCCTTGACGCCAACGGCCATCATCAGCATCTGCTTGAGAGTTCATCACCGTGTTGTTGCGTCTGAACAAGCAGCTATGCAATTTTTCTGACCGCAGGATCTGCCGTGACTGTCATTGTCAAGTCTTCTGCGTGTGTACATCAACAGGATCAATTGGTAAGGTGATGTCAAAAACTTCACTTGTAGCGCCAGTTTGTTGACACCCCCCCCTCCTTCCCCTCCCCCGCAACAAGTGTATGAGCTCAGGCATACAAAATGCTTTATAAGTGCTGGTCTTGGTGCGGCCTGATGAAATTACCGATGTTGAGTATTTGCCGCAAACATAAGCAATGCTTGATAGCTCTGCACATGTTAAGCTTTGATTCAAATTGCTTCATCCATCAGAGTTGGGTACCATTGCGTCTGCCAAAACTCACATCATAGATATAAATGCACACAGTGACATCCTCTCACAAATTACATTGCAGCTTGAATCTGCACCAACATGCCTTCAATTAGAGTTCAATGATCTTGTGTATGTGCATTGCACTTGGTGCGTGTTGAAAGGGCACACAGCCTGTGTGCCCCCAAATGCACCCATGTTGCTGTTGGTCTTCTGTCAACAGATGCACCTGGCGCACGAACACTTATTTGTTGTGGCATCAAAACATATCTTCAAATACCTTGTAGTGACTTGTCATACCAAGCGCCTCATACTGCATGACCACACAGAAGATGGGCAACAACAACACGGTGCAGATGTGTTGGCAGATTTAGAACACGGGCAGAAGCTTTGCAGGCTTGGCATTCTGCCATAATGGCAGAATCAAGGGCACATCTGATAGACTGTGAACTCACAGTTGCGTGAGCCTTCTCGTTGGTAATGTCTGCATACAATCGCAGCCCTCCAGCCTCTTCTTGCCGTGCTGCTTTCCTCACGTGCTTGTATAGCTGTTTGAAACAGCCTTTCCGCCGGTGGTCAGGGTGCACATACACAGACTGAATCCACCACAGCCTACAATTCCGCCTGTAGTCAAGGCAATGACCCCCATGAGACCTGCTTATCAGATACACGTTCCCAAGTGTCCACATTAAATGCAGATGTTGTGAGCTGCTGACTGTGACAACAAGACAGCATAGTGCATGGCAAGTGAGGTAGCTTAGGATGGCCCTGTGTTGCTGGCAGTGGAGCAATCATACAACAGTCTGGGACCCATATCTGACAGTTGATATTAGGTGTTATGAGAGTTACCAATCACTCCACTCGTATGTGATCATGAGAGCAGCAACAATTTCTCCTTGCAGCTGTCATGTAATATGTTTATTTTGAATGTGAGCAACAGCCACTGCTTCAGCAATACAACTCAATACCTCAGCAACAAAATAGGACCCGTTGGTAGGGTGACGAATAACATTGCAGATCCCAGCCTGCAGCATGGCCAGGCAGCATTAACATGGCAGTGTGCACCTGCAAAAGCTTGAGTAGTGTCGCTGGGATACCGTGAGCGTGTCAACGTTTAGGTTGAGGCCTTCCGTCTCCTGTTTATTAGCACGAACTTTGATGGGCGAACTATGCTGGCTCCGCTGGTAAACAAAGGGAGTAGAGATCCAGCTTGAGCTTGTACTATATACTTGCCTTGGCCATTGCCCAGTTGAATCGCGCCAGGACTTCCACATCCGGAGACTTTGCAATCCTAATTTGCACATGATCAACCATGATAGTTGACGGCCTTTCAGACAGCACCGTCTGAACAACGCAAGATGCAGTGTACACGCTCCGGAACCAGAACGGGTCCCATGTTTGCGAAATTGCGCAATTGAGATGTGCCATACAGCGCAGGCACGTAGAAATCGCTAGCTGCCTTATTGCATGTTCGCAATATCGTGCAAACCAAGTACCCGACCGGGCTCTGCAGGCGTAAACTTGCTGTCATCTCCTTTTCCTTGCGGCTCGCCTGGCTCTGCAGTCCAGCGATACTGGCTCAACTCCACATCGGTGCAACATCGAACTCTTCTCCGGCGAACAACTTGCAGTTCCCTCCTCAGTGCCACTCAAAGCGATGATCACGAAAAGCAACAAGAGCTGACCCCCCAGTTGCAGCAAGTTGCAAGGGAGCCATATCTGGAGGTCGGTTCCATCATCACAACACACGGTGTCCGAGGTGAAGTCAAGGTTCAAGCTCTGACAGACTTTCCAGAAGAGCGTTTGCTGACGCCTGGTATTCGGTGAGTCTTTGTCAAGACCTGTGTCTGCAGCACTATAGGTCATACGCTCATTCACAGAAGTTTTTGGCAGATGGCTGCAAGCAGGCACTACAGGACCGATCAAAGAATGTTACCTGGAAGGCGGCCGGGGTATGGTGTCAAAGGTATCAAGGTCTATCTTGAAGTTCTGTCAATGCCATGGCTGCCTTCCTTGAGATTGCCTATCCCACGTTCCATTCATGCAGGGCAGGGAAATATGGATTGTGAAATTACGGGGTTGCGACTCACTGAATGAGTCAGAGCTCCTGAGGGGTCAAACTCTGCTGGTGAGCAGCACAGACAGACCAGAACTTGAGGACGAGGACGATTTTCTGGTCCAGGTGTGCCACATTGCTTTCCTATTCAGCAGCTGTCAAGCAGTTATCAAGCAGCTTTCGTATCAAGCATAGTACCTGAGTCAAGCAATCAGAAGTTCCACCAGTGGACCAGCAGGACTATGGACTGTGCTCGGAGGACATTTTGCACTGTCAGGGCGCATCCCTCTTGGGCCCCTCCATACCTTTCCTTCAAGCCTTGCTTTCGGCTTCAATCACAATGCACAGCGACGATGGCTGTAACTTGCAGGACCTGATAGACTGCGAGGTGCTGCTGCAAAAGGACTCCTCCCTCATTGGTAGAGTGTTGGATGTATATGATGGCACAGGTAGACCATGCAATACTCTGCGTATTTGCATGACCATGCCTGTCTAACAAAGTTGTGGAGTCAACTCACCGGATTGTGATGTCAAGCACCTGCACGAAATGCTTGCTACCTCAAAGAAATCATCAGCAAACAAAAGACTACTAAGTCTGTGTTGTTTGGCATCCTGGTGGGGGAGGTTGTGTACTCAGAAGCAGCCTAAGTCCTGGTATAGCAGGCTTTGGGTTCACATACCAGGTTGCAAAATTGGTCATGTGCGCAGGCCCAGGTGCTCATGACCTCCTGAAGATTGCATTGAATGGCAGAGCAACTGCTGCAAGTGCTGCAGCTGCACCCAAGCAGCAGCAAACAATGCTGCTGCCCTTTGTCAAAGAGTTTGTGCCGATAATTGATGAAGAAAAGCAATCTATATATATCTCTCCTCCGCCTGGCTTGCTGGAGCTGGCTATGGCTCCTCCCAGCAAAGGCAAAACTAACAAGGTGCCTAGCAAGCAGCAAGCCCATGAAGGTTAATCTGTTCGATCTCAACACAGCCCTTACAGAGAAAGACTTCCAATTCGCTACAACATCCAGAAGCCATGTCGTCCTAGAGGCTGCCACAGCTTATAATTGACAGGGCAAGCCGCTTTTTGCTGCAATTCTGGATCCTACATACACAACAACACAAATTTCATTACTTCCCCAGTGGTCAGTGTTGGGACAAGCAAGCAATTTCGATGACTTTTGCTTTGCCTACCTTTACGTTTGAAATTTCGCAAAATTGCTGCACTGGGTCAGAATGGCTTATGCAAAGCAAGCATCAACGCATCAAACAACTTGACTTGCTTCATTGCCTTTGTATGTTGTTTCATGGTTTCAGGCAACTTACTCAGCCATCTTGAGATTTGGTCCACAGGCAAACTTACTGCAAAGCATCAAGGTATCATGTTGGCTCAACAATTTGTCAATGCAACACTGTTCCTGGAAAGGCGTTTCCCGGCCAATTTTCTGCAAATAGTAGCAATGATGAGCTCGAAGTTCGAGAGCCAGAAAAACAACAAGTACAGCTCCAAAAACCTAGGTCCGTACCCATATACTTATATTAGGGCCCAACAACTCGGTTGGACTAACTAGACATAATAGTAAATCCTGGGTCTGAGTCATGTGCTATCGCCACATGGAAGACGAAAGTCAGCTTGCAGGGCCAACACCGTTCGTTTACTAGTAAAATTTGTCAAAAGTCATTGTTGACGATGTTTTCAAGCTGATTCTAGCAGTACTGTGCAGAAGCAATATATTATATTTGATCCATGCATATTTGCTTCTTTGCATGCACCTTAATTGGTATATGTGTATGCATATTGTGCACAATGACATACTCAAGGCCATGTTGCTGAATGCTGCAGCAACGTATCAGCAAGTACGTGGGAACTGCTATGTGCACAAGACAATCATCAACAAAGGTAACATGTACAACCTCATGTAGCAGTTTCAGCAGCGCAGGCTATTACCTTTGGACCCACACCCTGAACGCCTTGGATGCTGCAAAGTGGACTGAGCGTTTGGGGTGTGGGTCCAAAGGTAACAGCCTGCGCTACTGAAACAGCCACATGAGCTTGTACATGTTACCTTTGTTGATGATTGTCTTGTGCACATAGCAATTCCCACGTACTTGCTTGATACGCTGCTGCAGCATTCAGCAACATGGCCTTGGGTGTATCACTGTGCTTAATCTGCATACGTATGTATGCATGTGGGACATTGCACACCAAAAACCAATGCCTCGCAGAAGCTACAGCCAGCTCAAACCTACGCTTGTCATAGTTGTACAATTAAGGTGCCATGCGAAGAAGCAAATATGCATAGATCAAGTATAGATGTAGCAGACAAATAATGTTGTGGATCCATGATGCATACTCACATCAAAGTGTGACTTCAGCTTGTCTTCGTGGACATAGCCTAGCATGTATATTGCTGTCTGGCCTGCTTGGCAAGCCTCCCACCTCAATCTTAGCGTTATCACTAGAATGTACACTAAAAGGACTGCAGCGATTCACGTAAGACATCGCATCCAGGTTTAGTAGCAAAAAATGCGACAGTCCATCACTCCCCAAATATGCAAATTGTTTTCCTTGCCACCCCGTGCTAATGCAAAGCCAAACCATGGGGATTTGCATTGCACCGCCCACAGCTTGTGCTGCTGCAACCAAGCTGTGGGGACATCATTCCCAGCTTGAATACTGCAGATGCTGAACATGTTAACAGCTGGGTAAGTGCTATCGCCTGCAACACAAGAAGATGTGCATGACAGAGTGCGCATTGTTGCACATGATAGGCAGAACTGTTGTGATATTCAATAGGCAAGTAGAGTACCTGGTGGTGCTGCAGCTGAATCTACCAATACCCCTGCCCTCTGCCAGGAGGCCATACCCACGGGGCCACCACGGCTACCTCTGCCGGTAGCAGGACGGGAATCTGCTGACGACTGCGAAGCTGTGTCATCTGAAGTGGTTCCAAGGTCTGCACTACACAGTCTTGTCACTAAAGGCAAGCACCAAAGTCGTGCACAGAAAGCTTGCAGCACTGTCAGTCGAAACAATGGACCTTGGCACAGTCGACCTGCACACAGCGTTGCATAGCTCACCAGACTCGTGATGTGTCGCAGCTCCGGCAGTACCAGTGCGTCTGCGTCTGCGTTTGACGCCAGCACGTCCTCCACGTCACTCTTGTCCTTGCTGTTGTAGGGGATGAGCTGTCGGCGTCTGTTCAGTCTGCAGGCGCACTGGTGGAGGCGTGACAGGAGGAGTCGATCCTCAGCCGCTTGTGCAGAGACGGCTCGGGCTGATCGCCGTGGTTGTCCTGTGGGTCACTCACTCACAGGCGGACTGTCTGTCAAGCTCAGGTGATGCACAACTAAGCTGTGTGTCCACACCATCGTCTTCCGCGGAGTCGCCGTTCGCGCACATGGCCGCTAACACTGGATAGTGAGTATAGTAACAACCACTGTCTAGCTCTAGCGTCTATCCCTGACTTTCACGTGATCCTCAGTGGCCAATAGGTGGGTGTGGCCTCAAACATACTGGGTCGCCCCCACCCAGTGGGGGGTACAAACAAGTCATGCAATCATGCAAGCAGCGCAAGCGGAGAGTGTGCATGTAGGTGTAGGTGTAACGTTGGGTCAACCAACTACTGTTAGAACATACAGTTTGACTTATTTCAGGCAAGGCATTCATGAACTAGCTGGCGTTACATATGACTGTGTACATAGCTTAGTCAGTCACCCGCGCTAGCTGCACTTTACTCATCCCGCTATCCAGCTCAGCGGCCTGTTTAGTCCTATAAGTAGCTCTGTGAGCAGTTAGGTTAAAAACAGTTCGACAGTTGCCCCGCTATGTAACTACACCGTTGTGTCACTTCAGCAAGTCTTGCACAGTCTTGCACATCAGGTTATGGGCCCTCCACGCTTCCGCTGCGCCTGGCAGGAGGACCTGTCTGTGAAGGATGGTGAATGGATGGGCTTCTGTTCTTGGCGTAGGTAGCTGTGAATGCTGCCTGTGCCCAGTAGGAGAAGTCAAGCTTGGCGTCAGAGAGCATGGGTCTCACTTTCTCCATCAAGGTGCGGTTGAAGCGCTCTGCCACTCCATTCTGCTCTGGTGTGTAGGGTGCTGTGGTGTGGTGCGTGATGCCCGAGTCTTGGAAGTAGGTGGTGAGCTCTGTGTTGACATACTCAGTGCCTCTGTCTGTGCGAACAACCTTCAAGCGGTTGCCAGTCTGAGTCTCCCACCTTGCAATGACTGTCCTGACAGCATATGTCACTTCTGACTTCTTTTGCAATGTCACCACCTCTGATAGTCTGGAATAGTCATCTGTGAAGGTTGCCAGGTACTTTGCATCTCCTTCTGAAGTGACCTGAAAGGGGCCACACACATCCATATGCACCAGCTCCAACGTCCTTGAGCTTTTGCTGTCTGATTTGGGGAAGGGCAATCTGTGCTGCTTTCCCAATGTGCATGGTTCACAAAGAGGCTTCTGCTCCTGCTGTGCTTTGAAGCTCTGCGCTGTTGTTGCAATGCCGTCCACCATTGGCTTGTTCTTGAGCTGAACAAGGTTGCCATAGCCAAGATGTCCAAAGCGCCTGTGCCACAGCTCTGGGGTCTGCTTGTTTGCAGCTGTAGCTGTCATGGCGTGCTGCTTGACTGGCCTGATTACCGTCAACCCATCTGGCTGGCTGATGCCTTCCATGAAGATGACGCCGTCCTTTGACACTGCGCAGCTGTCCACTGTGAACCTCATCTCACCCAGGCAAGCCATCACTGGTGTTTGCAAGATAACTTTCACAGAGGACAGCTGCGCAGTGTCAAAGGACGGCGTCATCTTCATGGAAGGCATCAGCCAGCCAGATGGGTTGACGGTAATCAGGCCAGTCAAGCAGCACGCCATGACAGCTACAGCTGCAAACAAGCAGACCCCAGAGCTGTGGCACAGGCGCTTTGGACATCTTGGCTATGGCAACCTTGTTCAGCTCAAGAACAAGCAAATGGTGGACGGCATTGCAACAACAGCGCAGAGCTTCAAAGCACAGCAGGAGCAGAAGCCTCTTTGTGAACCATGCACATTGGGAAAGCAGCACAGATTGCCCTTCCCCAAATCAGACAGCAAAAGCTCAAGGACGTTGGAGCTGGTGCATATGGATGTGTGGGGCCCCTTTCAGGTCACTTCAGAAGGAGATGCAAAGTACCTGGCAACCTTCACAGATGACTATTCCAGACTATCAGAGGTGGTGACATTGCAAAAGAAGTCAGAAGTGACATATGCTGTCAGGACAGTCATTGCAAGGTGGGAGACTCAGACTGGCAACCGCTTGAAGGTTGCTCGCACAGACAGAGGCACTGAGTATGTCAACACAGAGCTCACCACCTACTTCCAAGACTCGGGCATCACGCACCACACCACAGCACCCTACACACCAGAGCAGAATGGAGTGGCAGAGCGCTTCAACCGCACCTTGAAGGAGAAAGTGAGACCCATGCTCTCTGACGCCAAGCTTGACTTCTCCTACTGGGCACAGGCAGCATTCACAGCTACCTACGCCAAGAACAGAAGCCCATCCAGTCACCATCCTTCACAGACACCGTGGGAGCTTTTCTATGGCAGCAAGCCAGACGTCTCAGGCATGAGGGTGTTTGGAGCCAAGGCATATGTGCATGTGCCAAAGCAACTCAGACAGAAGCTGGACCAAGTCAGCCAGACAGGCATCTTTGTTGGGTATGAGCCTCACTCAAAGGCATACAGAGTGCTGCTGGACAATGGCAAGATCAGAATCTTCAGGGACGTCATCTTTGATGAGACTCCACCAGCAGCAGCTCCAAGTCAGGCAAGGAGCAGGCATGAGCAAGAAGAGGAGCAGACCAGCCCAGCAGTCAACACAGAAGTCATTCATGCTGACACTGAGGGCACTGACTATGGTCCTACCTACTCCACAGACTCACATGATGAAGAAGAGGATCCACCAGAAGCACAGGCAGCAGCTGCACAGCCAGCTGTAACTATCTCCATTGCAGCAACTTCAGGCCCAGAGCCAGCTGCACCAGTAACTATCACAGAAGCTTCAACTCAAGAGCCAGAACAGTCACGCTACCCCTCACGGCAGCGCAGGGCACCCACTCGGATCTACAAAGCTCAAGCAGTCAAGGCAGCTTGAGGAGCCTCAGACCTTTGCAGAAGCAATGAGCGCCCAAGACTCAGCTCAGTGGAAGCGTGCCATGGATGAGGAAATGGTATCTTTGCATGAGAACAGCACATGGAGCTTGGAGCAGATGCCTTTGGGAGTCAAGCCTATTCCCGTGAAATGGGTCTACAAGATCAAGAGGGATGCTAGTGGCAACATTGAGCGGTACAAGGCCAGACTGGTAGCCAAGGGGTTCATGCAGCAGGAAGGCGTGGACTACAATGAGGTCTTTGCACCAGTCAGCAAGCACACTACACTCAGGACCTTGCTAGCAAAGGTGGCAGCGGAGAACATGGAGCTACATCAGCTGGACATCAAAACAGCTTTTCTCCATGGTGAACTGGAGGAAACTATATACATGCAACAGCCAGAAGGCTACAGCGAGGGTGGAGCAAACATGGTGTGTCTTCTCAGAAAGTCACTCTACGGCTTGAAGCAAGCACCCAGAGCATGGAACAGACGCCTCAAACAAGAGCTAGACGACATGGGCTTCACAGCTTCAGATGCTGACCACTAGCCTCTTCACAGCACAGCTCAAGAGCGGCACAGTCTACATTCTGGTGTATGTCGATGACATACTGGTGGCAGCCAACTCTCTGGCAGACATTCAGGGCATCAAGAACATGCTTGCCAACACCTTCAAGCTCACAGACCTTGGTGAAGCCAAATACTTCTTGGGCTGGAGCTTGGCAAGAGACAGAAAAACCGGCACACTCAAGGCAACTCAGGAGCGCCTTGCAAGAGAGCTTGTGGGCAGATATGGTCTCCAGGAGGGCAAGACCAAGGGCATTCCTATGGCCCTACCACCAAGCTGGAGCCAGCTACAGAGGACAACATGCTGGACAAAGATACTTTCAGATACAGCGAGCTGGTGGGCAGCTTGCTCTACCTCTCAGTATGCACAAGGCCAGACATCTCACAAGCCGTGGGAGTGCTGTCCAGATACATGGCAATCCCAGCATGGAGCATGGACAGCAGCAAAGGGAGTTCTACGCTACATAGCAGGCTCTCTTCAGACTGGCATACTATCGGAGGCTGCAACACAGCCATGGAGGGCTATTGTAACTCAGATTTTGCAGTGACATCAGCAGCAGGAGGTCCAAACAGGCTTTGTGTACATCCTTAATGGTGGTGCAAGTCAGCTGGAACAGCAAGCTACAGAAGACAGTGGCTGCTTCAACCTCAGAAGCTGAATACATGGCAGCTTCAAATGCAGTCAAGGAGGCTTTGTGGCTCAAGATGCTATTGAAGGATTTGGGCATTACAACAGAAGCTATGGTTACCAACTGTGACAGCCAAGGAGCACTGAGTCTACTGAAGAATCCTATTGCTTCAGTCAGGTCCAAGCACATTGATGTCATGCATCATTTGCAAGGGAGAGAGTGGCGCGCAAGGAAGTCTGCTTTGAATACTGCAGCACTGAATTCATGGTTGCAGATTGCTTGACCAAGCCTTTGCCTACTAGCAAGTTTCACTTTTGCTGCTCAGGCATGGTGTTGTTTTGATCAGTGGTATTGCAGTGGTTTCTCAGCAACAAACAAGTCAGACTTTGCCATTCTAGGACCTTTTGTAACAGAACGGTTGGAACGGTATAGGACTTGCCTTATGAGTTTGCATTTCCTGAATTACTTGCCTGCGTGGGAGTGTTAGAACATACAGGTTTGACTTATGTTATTTCAGGCAAGGCATTCATGAACTAGCTGGCGTTACATATGACTGTGTACATAGCTTAGTCAGTCACCCCGCTAGCTGCACTTTACTCATCCCGCTATCCAGCTCAGCGGCCTGTTTAGTCCTATAAGTAGCTCTGTGAGCAGTTAGGTTAAAAACAGTTCGACAGTTGCTCCGCTTGTAACTACACCGTTGTGTCACTTCAGCAAGTCTTGCACAGTCTTGAACATCAACTACACATGGTGCATGTGGCATATTGTAACAAACTTATGAGCTTTACCCGCGCAGCGGTGGTGTTGAGATAACACCTTCAGTATGTTTGCAGCAAGATCTCAAAACCCGCACAGGACACGTGCCAGAGCCAGATCAGCTACATCAGTAATGCAGTCATAACCAGTAGTACATGTACAGACGATCCGTCGTTACAGACTTCCCTCTCATAGAGGAACTCACACCCAGGATGAGCTTGCAGTTGCAGTATAACAGGAGTAGTCAAGTTGAATCATATCAGTAGCAGTCAAATTGAACAGTAAGTGTCAATGCTGCAAGCCAGTTGGTAAAGTCAGTATGCCTGCGTTGGGTAGCCAATCCAGCACAAGAAGTCAGCCACCAGTGTTTAGCTTCTCAGAAGTCCCCTACCGATGGAAGTGTATCAACAGCTCTTGCAGCAGCTGCATACGCCCTGGACATACAAAGTACTCGTTGAGTGTATGTAAGTATTCAGTAGTAGGTGAGAATTGCATCAGGAGTGTGTACCTCGGAAGAGTCGGAAGGCAACATAAACAGCAGCATGTGAACGGTTTGACACAGATTTTTTGTCCCAGTAATCCTGGACACTGTCCTTGCAGTCAGAGACATCCTCAGTCCACATGTCTTCCTCAGGACCATAACCAGTGAAACGAAGTAAGTATTTGAGCTTACGCTTGCGGCCTTGCTTAAATTCCTTGTGATCCAGTACAGCATCAACTTCCCAGATTTGTTCACCCTGATTGTCCAGCTCAGGTACTGGAGGAGGTGCCTTACGTTGGTCATCTTTGTAACCTCTCAGGAAGCATACATGACACACATCATGCACCAGCATAGTGTCAGGTAATTGCAGACAGTAGCCCATAGAGCCTACACGCTCAGTAACAGTAAATGGCCCAACCCATTTGGGTGCCAGTTTCCTTGTGCCACTTCTCAGTATCTTTGATGCCAGGTTTGCAGTAGAAAGCAGCACTTTGTCTCCAACAGCAAACTGCTTGTCAGTTCTGTTATCATCATGATAAAGCTTTTGCCTTGTCGCGGGTACATCTTCAATCAGTCTGTTTACATGCTCAGTCTGACCATCAGACCAGGGTGCATGGGCAGTAGTCAGCTTCCATTTGTAGCCAAGGCGCTCAGCCAAGACTTGATTGAGCAGGCCAGTAAATTGTGTGCCTCTGTCAGACAGTATATGCTCAGGCAGTCCAAAGTGAACATGTACATGGTCGGTGAACATGTGAGCCCAGTTGGCCCCTGAACTCTCTTGAGTGCAGGGCACAATGACAGTATACTTGGTCAGTGCATCCACAAACACAGCAATTGCATTGTGATTGTCAGCAGTCATGGGAAATCCAGTCACATAATCAGTAGTAACAGTATGCCAAGGATAAGGTGGAACCTCATTTGGCTGCATCAGCCCATAAGGCTTCTGATTGTTTCCCTTGTTGACTTGGCAGCTAGGGCAATGCTGCACATAGCTTTCAGTCTCTGCCCAAATGTTAGGCCAAGTGAAGTAATGCAGTATTTTCGACAGTCCTGCGAATACCTAGGTGGCCAGCATATGAAGAGTCATGAAACTCCTGCAGGATCATACGCTTGGTTGGCAAGAATCAAACCACGGACCTTGACCGTGAGAGGATAGATGCCAGCTAGCCATTTGCCCTAGATCTTTAACCGTAACGCATACGGCGTCACAGTCACCCCCCACTTAGTAATGTGGCTCCCATATTATGTCTTTGTACACGGACAATCCCTGATAGCATTTGTAAAGTCTCTCAGGTATTTAACCTGCCAAAGTGGTACGCTGGAGTTGCCACACATGGTGGGTTCACACACGGAACATGAGATAATGCCAAAGTGGTACGCTGGAGTTGCCACACATGGTGGGTTCACACACGGAACATGAGATACTCTTCCTTCAAGAGCAGTCATGAGGCAACATGGCCTGCAGTACAAGCGCATTGACTTGAACGTTGTTTACCGATGGGCAGACCTGGAAGTACACAAAGAGCAGGAGAAGCCCCAACGTCAGCAGGGCATAGACATCACACAACATTACATACATGACAGCATGTGAGGACAAGATGCTTACAGAGTGTCTGCTATCTGCATGCAGCTCTCACAATTAATTTACAACTATCTGGTATGCAAGCTATGGTCATGACACATCGTTCTGGTGTAGTGGAAGTA
Source organism: Asterella californica (assembly GCA_036924285.1). Taxonomy (NCBI): domain Eukaryota; kingdom Viridiplantae; phylum Streptophyta; class Marchantiopsida; order Marchantiales; family Aytoniaceae; genus Asterella; species Asterella californica. The sequence continues at coordinate 19,784 of JAYKYS010000518.1, read as the reverse complement.
TCTCAGTTTTACAATTTTGATTCTGACTTCAAGACCATGCAGCATTGCACAAAAAGTCTGTTGGCAAATTTTGCATCATCCGGTACTGGAGTTATGTGCTTGTAGAACTGGAGACACACAATGTAGGCATGAGGACAGAATAACACTTTACATGTTTACACTACTTGGCACCAAAACTCAACACTCACTTAGGGCAATTGCAGTGCTATGTAAGCTTACCTGAGCTACGACTGCACATAGAGCTAAAGCATAGAAAAGAAGAGCACAAACAGTAGGAACGGTAGAGCCCCTGGACACAGATACAGTTGATACAGGTACAACACCACTCAAAAAATTCCCTTGGCCTCGTTTGTTGGTACAAAGATCTAGAGCAAGCAAGCAAGCAATGCCCTGTCTAGCATTCAATATAATGTATAACATATAGCACTGCTGCATTCGTTCAGGCTGACAAGCCCTGTGTCATGATGGGGCGTGAAGCTGTTGCCCAGCTGGCTTCGTCTTTGCAGTACCAGCTTTGTCTGCTGCAAGGTTTGCACTATCTTGTTGACCCAGCTGCTTGCCGCCAGCGGGGCGGCTTGGGCGGCGAACCTCCAAGATGCGAGGCTTGCTGCCAGCAGTCCTCGCATTTGAGCTTGAGTTTTGCAACACACTTCCAGGTGGTGCCTTGCCATGACTCACTGCTGCGTGCCCTGCAGACGCTGCCTGCCTGCTGTCACCTCGCTGTTTCCTTGCATGTTGGCTGCGCCGCTGATTGGAAGACCAATTCGTGGTGCTATGACCAGCATTCACAGGCTTGCCCTCCTGCAGTGGCTCAGGTGAGGGTCCCGCCTGACCCCGCTGAGCTGCAGTGCCTGAGGACTGCAGCTTACCTATGTCAGGCAAGCTGGCATCATAAGCGGCGCAGGGCTGGCTGGCTTGCATGGTTGCGTCATCCTGAGAAGCTGTTGCAGAAGCTGCTTGGGCCGATGCCTCCTGCTGCTGTCTTGCTTGGGCAGCTGCTTTGGCTCTACAATGACACAGACAGAGATCACAAAAGGTGACCTCCAGAAGGACCAGACGGCTGAAGACAAAGAACGAATGTGGCAAAATCACTGCAATCTACCAACACAATCCAGCGCTGGGGCGGTACAATCAGATCGTCAGTCTGCAAGCATGGGTGGCAGCCAAAGCAACTCTTGCAGTGACCCCAGAGGTCACTTCAAGATGAATTCAGGAAAAAGTGACTCAGCTGCTGTGGCTGCTGTGGGGTAATGTGTAACACATGTCGTCACCTGTGCTCAACAGACCTTACTTCCTGAAGAGTAGTACCCCAGACAGGCCTCTGTCAACTATGCGGTCACTTTCAAACAGTCCACAAACCCACGACCTAGCCTACATGCATGTAGGCTCAGGAGTAACTTGTGACTGGACAGCTGACTGAGGGCCATTTCTGACTGCTCACAAGTGTGCTCCTAAACAAGTGGGGTGTCTTGCAAAATTGTGACTTGATGTGACACCCTGCTCACAACAACAGACCACACCAACGTCTAGGCCAGCATGTGTCATCAGTAGACACGTCTGCATAGCAGCAACTTTGGCATGCTGACAAGCTGTGAGTCTAGCATGTGTAATGGCAGTTCACCAATGGCATTGTTTTCCCTTTCAAACACGAGTTGTGATTCCCATCAGCCGGGGGCCTGACACCATGAAGTTTCATCAGTGGATAGAATCTGCTGTACATGTATCAGCTCGTGAGAAATCTTGATGGCATCTGGCCTCCTGGTTATTGGAGTTGAACCATGACACATGCTGCTCACCCTGATCCTTAATCAACATACTTTCAATCAAATAGGTGATCACAGCGCAGTCTCACTTGGCTTGTCTCTGCTGACGCTGCTTCTTTTTGAGAGCCTTGTGAGCCGCAGCTGCCACAGCAGCTTCTTCAGCCTGCAGCTTGGCAGCGGCTGCAGCAGCAGCTTCCTGCTGTGCCTGCAGCTCTCGGGTGAACTCCTCAGATTGGATGTCCTGCAGAGCCACCACCCGGCCGCTCCTCCTGCACATCATCCCACTGCAAATTCAGCCCGTGAACGGGGTGTGGGAAACAAGGGAAGGGGGGGGGGGGGGGTGGTTAAAATTGACGGGATCGCTGCAGGCATCAGACCAATGGAGGAGCGGGGGGTTGGTGGAGAAGGGGAGGGGCCGCTGCAACCATCAGACCAGTGTAAGGGAGCCAGGCCAAACGTTGGCTGGGTGCCAGCATATGCACAATAGCAGCACAACTGTGCAAATATCAACTACTGTGCAAGCAAGGGCTTGTCAGATGTCAAACATAGCCTTGCTGTTGTGGCTGCCGCATGTTGCATGGCTCCATCTGATCCCGAGCAAGAGCAGAAGGATCAGGTGCCTAAATGGAAGCTGACACAGCAACACAAGCACAGGAGGAGAGGGATGGACAGACCTTGATATACCACTTGCTGTTCTGTTGGGGGCTGGGGGTGTACACCTTGCGCACAGTGTGAGGGCTGCTGCCTGCTGGAAACAGCCCTCCTGGAGAAGACCCTGCTGCAGCACCCATGCCTCCAGACCCACCCCGCCTACAACCACATCGCAGCAGTCGTAAACACAGTGTACGTGTTTGACGCACACAGACACACACACACACACACACACACACACACACACACACACACACACATATACGCGCGCGCACGCACGCACGCGCATGCACGCACACACACAGAGACACACAAGGGCAGGCACCTACTCATTCATTGGGCTTGTCAACACTATGTAAACAAGCCGCCATGACATTGCAGGACAACACGCCATGCAGGCCAAGGCCATGAGTAATCACAACCTGCCAGAGCCAACATCAGGCCTCTTAGCTGTTCAGGGTGTTGTGCCACACTGAATCGACTTTCGCTGCTTCAAGGGTTCAGTTTGGCTTCCTGCTTAATCTGCCTTCTTGGCTGTCAATGCTTTGCTTGCATCTTGCTGTCAAAATGCAATCCACCTTACACAGATTTTGGTGTGAAGCAACATCTGAGGTTTTGGTGTGAAACAACATCTGACTACATGCTAAAGAGCAGAAGAGCCTCATTACAAGGCTTATTGCTGCAGGGCAGCAGCTCACCAGTGCAGCAGGGATGCGAAGCCATCACCACTGGGCGAGGAGCCAGCAGCGCCAAAGCTGCGGCTGCAGCTGTCCCGCACTCGCTCCTGCTCTGCCTGGATGTCACTCAGCCGAGGCTTGGCTTCCTGGGGACCAGCATCAGCCCCAGGGCCGGGCGGGGATGCCCCTAGGGCAATGCCGCCCCAAGCAGGACCCTGCATGCACACACCAGCGTCTGTAATGTCTGCTGTGCAGCTATTGAGGGAGAAGGCTGCTTTGAGGGCTGCTGCTTGTGTCAATGCAACGCATGCATTACCGTGATAAGCTAGTTTAGAAGACACAGGCTCTTTTAGGACATCCTTGATCTGGCACTGTCTGTTGATTTGAAGCTGGCCTTGCAAGTGGCTCACAAAGCTGTGGGAGGCCTTCAAGAAAACTTTGCGACTTTCATTGCTCCTGCGCAAAGGGGCTGCTGTTGCTGAGTAGATGATGCTGGCAATAGGAAAGCTTCCTTTCAGATGCACTTGGCTTCAGAGCAGCTCTCCATTTGGTCCGGTTCGGTTCAATGGGTGGCCAACATAGCTGTGTCTATGCTTTCAGGCAGACACATGACATCACCTGGACCTTGAGAAAAGGGAGGCTGGTAATCTCTTCAGCTAAAAAAGATATTTTGGGGCGCGAGGGGGGGGAAGGGCGGGGGCAACTGTAGGGGGCAGCGATGCAGCAGCAGAGGTGGGAAAGGGAACGCATGCACAACTGATGCATCCTTCAGTTCAAAGGGAGAGCAGCAGTGGCCAACCTGACGCTCTGCAGGCTCTGCTTCCTTTGCAGCAACTGCAATGGGAGACGACCTGCGTACAAGTGCCTCCAAGGGAACCCGCTTGCGATCAAACATCAGGTCCACAGCTTGATCACGGCTTTCTCTGTCCTTGACCTCCTGCTTTGTGGGCTTGGCCCTACTGCTTGACAGGCTTGAAGTGAGCCCTGATGATGCCTGCCCGCTGTTACGCGGCCCCTCTGCACACCCCAACACACATTCAGTCAGCAGTGGAAGAAGAAGGTGTGTGCCACAGGCCCCGTGATGCCTGTGTGGGCGCTCAAGTACAGCTTACAGCAAAGCTTGACGGGAGCAGCTGTTCCCATGGCAGCGTTTCATGGAATCACTCATGTACTGATTGGCTAGACAGCATGATGCACGATGATCAAGACGAGGGATCCCGGCTCTCTGAAGGTCTTTGCCATGATTGCAGAAAAAGTCGTACAACCTTGACTCTGCCGAGAAAAAAGTGCCAGGACTCAAAGGAACGAGGAGAGACTGATGTGTCTGAATGCCGCAACTTCGCTTGTACTTCCTTGTGCTGTGCTGTGTTCATCACTGAGTTGTGTGCATCACTAACTAGCCTGCATGCTGACCAGCTCAGTGATGCCTCAATGCCAGCCGTCTCCAGCATCTTTCCTTTATTGTACTTATTTTTCCCTCCCCAGATATCATGATAGTCACGCTTATGCAGTACAGTAACACAATGCCTGCTGTAGCATCACACAGCACCAGTAGCAGTTTTCAAGAACATCAAGGACCGTAACAGACAGAGCTGACATGAGATGCTGAATCTTCGCACAGGTAGTGCCTTAGCCTCAGCAGCTTGTATGTAAGTGCGAGTGGGCACATCGACAAACTGGTGTTGTAGACCGGGCCAAGCATGAGCAGATCAGCTGCAGTGGTACCTGGCTGCAGAGTGACAGCTGCTTCCTGGCTTTGTATGTCCCTCAACGATGTGAGGGCTGGTCCTGGCTGGGAAGTCCGAGCTCCTCCCCAGGAGAAATCAGCAGCCGGGGTGAGGGGTGGTGGGGCTGGGGCAGGTGGGGTAGCAGCCTTTTCAAGCTCACCTACGTCAACATCAAGAAACTGTCAAGATGCTGCATGTCAGACAGCAGGTTCATCGACACCAACGTGCGCATGATCAACCCCGGTCTTTTGATCTTCAAAAACAACAATGGGCACCAGGTGTTTGGAATCTGCTCACACAGCTGTGTACATGCCTGATTGGCTGCCCAACTTTGCCAGTGTGCTTGATGCTTGCATGACAATGTCTAAATCTACAGACATATTCAGACCAGAGGTCAAACTGTTCAGCAGTGTGAACAACTTGATTCAATCTGGACATGTCTATACATGTGGGAAACCTCTCAAGCGTGTACAATGGCAAGCTTGGGCAGTTGATGCACAACAAAGCCTCCTTGACAGGTGTTGGACTGTCAACAGATGTGACTGCACTGCATGCAAGTACAGTTGTGAAGCAACCTGCTGCAAGGTTATTGTTATAGGGGACTTCACAACTGCATTCATCATGTACGTACAAGACCACAATCTTGTCATTGTGCAAGTGAGCAAGCGCCTATGGTATCACAACACACTGAATGGGCCTGCCCTATCGCAAGGGGAGGGGGTAAAGAGAGGGGCCCAGGAGGGGAAGAGCACAACTTTCTGGCCTTGATGTGTGAAGCTACAGCAGATTAGATGCTGCTATAGTAGTACCTGGGCAGGAGAGGTTGCCGGGAGGAGGGGGGGCACTGGTGTTGATGCAGATTGACAACAGGGAGCAAGGGGGATAAAGTGACATGAGTGCATGCTGAGGCATGCCAATGATGTCAGCTCCACCCCTTGTAAAAGCCATGTTCGATACAAGCCCACAAATGACTCACCCGACAGGAACATTGATAATCCTCCCTTGCGAGGAGGCTTCATCTTTTTGGCAGCCGCAGAAGGAGCTGAAGAAGAGGGCGTGCTGATGCCGCCAGCACTGCCAAAGCTGAGGGAAGGGCCAAACCCAGCAGTGGCCCAAGCCGGGGCATCTGCCTTCTGCTTGTCAGGCGTGCTGAACCCACTCACTCTCACGCTAGCTGCAGGAGGGCATGTGCAAGCTTGCCCCCAAGCTGATGCCTTGCTACCAGAAGCTGCTGCTGCTGCTTCTGCTGCTGATGATGACAGTCCTGCTGCTGTTGTCTCAGGCTGCGTGGTACAGGAAGCTGTGGACAGCTGAGTGCCAGGCAGGCAGGACTGTGCTGGACTGTCAAGCAAGACACTTGAAGTGCCGCACTCCAGTTCTGTTGGATTTTGGGATGCTGACCGCCGGGGGGGGTCAGATGGGGGTGTGTCTGAAGCCATCATGCTGCTGCTGGCGTCCAAGGGCTGTGTTGGTGGTGCCTGAGACAGGTCCTGCCGACTGGACAGCCTGCTTGCACTTGCCTTGTGCTTCCCACCCCCTGACTTGCCCTTGCTGGTTGCGCTGTCCATGCTGAGCACGCTGGGACTGCGATGCACGGAGCTGCCATGCATTTGTGCTGCCATTGAGGAGGGTCTGTGAGACTGAGCAACTTTCTGAGCCTCCTCCAAGGATGCTCCTGAATGCAGGGCTGCTAGGATGGCACAGACTTCTGCCTTCTGGGCCAGTTTGGCCTGCTGCTGGGGATCCAGCTGGCTGTCCTGTTGCCGAGCCTCCAAGGCTTCAATCTGCTGCAGCTTCTTCTTCAGGTTGCGTACCTGTGGGCAAGCACACCACATCACCCATGATACAACCCTGTGCTGCATTGCCATTAACACGCCATTGGAAAATGGTTGTGATCACCATCTGAATGCGTCATCATGGTTGCAAGCACTCTTACGACTGCTTGTTAACACCCTCTATTGATTGCACAAACCCAGTAGTACTGGGAGACACAAACTGGCACAGTGCTTCCCAACAGAAAGGCCAAGTAATGCTTTGTGAATGTAGCAGCTCAATACTTTGAGATGTAGCTTGTGACTGTACAAAATTGCAGTACAGCAGCTATGATGGCATCTCTGCAGGTGCCAAGTTGCTCTGCAACCTTCACAGCACTCTGCAGGTATACCTACACAAGCATTTCTAGCACAGGCATTTCTAGCACAAGCATTGGACATCAGGAGGCCTACACAGAGGCAGGCCGACCCACTGCAACAGCAAGTCATGCAACGGCAGGGTGCATGCCTGTCGCCCAATTGCAGCAGCCTCCTCAGTGTCTTCTGGGTTGCAGAAGCTGCGTTCTTTGGCCAGCTCAGATGCAGTGTTGCTCAGGGAGGGGACAAGCGCTTGACCAACCAGACTGCTGCGCCTACCTGAGGCTGACTCGTCATGCTGCTGTCCCTCCTCAGCCCCTGTACAGCACACGCATGCTGCACACATGCCAGCACAGACTGGTGGTGCAAGCACAGAGTGATGGCACCATCAAGGTGGGGCTGAGAGAAAGGGGGAAGGGGGGTTTCAAGGGGTTCATCGAGGTCATTTCTTCTGTTTGTGTGGTAACCTGGGGCATCATTGATAGGTTGTTGCAGTGGTTATGGAGAACCACATGTATGTCTGGCAGGCCAGGCTGCAAGGTGGGTGTACTGTGTGGTACATGTAGTTCATACTGAGTATTGTGTTGTACATGTACACTGTTTTATAACGGAACTAGGATGTGTGTTGCTGCATGCCAATGGCGCATGAAATAAAATTTTAGACCAAAAAGAGTTCCCACAGGTGTGCATGTCACCTATCAGCGCTCCTGCTGTACAATTTCAAACAGAGCTTTAGAGCCCAGTGTTGACATGCAAATGTACTCAATGAAGGCACAGCGAATGCCCTGCCCAGATGAATTTCCCCAGCTCATACTTGTCCTGAGCTAGAGGGATGCATAGGCTTGACTTCAGCCCCCAGCAATCCTGTCAGGCTCAACTTCCTATTGTTGCTGTTACTGGTATAGTGCTTTCCTGTGGCCGTACCATACCTTCGTGTGTGGGTGCAGCTGTGGGGCGGCGACTGAGCAAGCGCTGCATCATCAAACTGGTCCCCTCCAGCACAGGGCTGGCAGGCTCAAACTGCGCTTTCTGGACATCCTCCATTTCCGCAAGCAGGTGGGGGCTGATGCCCTCGAGCACACCACGTGCTTCCAGTAGCACAGAGTCCAGGTTGGCCAGCGCCATCTGCAGCAGATAAACATTCGTTGATTACGCTGTGTCCTAAGCTGCACATCTGGAAGCAAGGGTTTTGAGGATCATATTGTGTGAGTTGAATGATTTCGAGAACTTTGTGTGAAAAAAAATGGAAAATCCAAGACCAATGCTGATTGAAAGAGTGAGCAGGGGCCTGAATCTAAAAGCAACAGCAACTTGCCACATACATAAAACAGACGACAGAACGCGCAGCATACTGCTACTGACTGTAAAGCTGACCAGGGTAGCTGATGTGCACAGATGCATCATCAACTCAGGTCTCAAGCAGCCCAACAAACAACAGCACTCACCACACGCAGCCATGACAGCATACCAGGATGTGAGCAAATGCAGTGTGCAATACCAGTAAACAAAGCAGATGTGGCAGGTGGCCCAATCCCTAGGCGATGCTGCTTGAGAAAGTGCTGAAAAAAGTGCTTGAGAGAGCGTAATGTACCAAAGCGGTAAAGAGAGCATATATGAGCAGAGGGCAGTACCCCTAAGCAGAACTGCTTGAGCACTTCAGCTCCGCAGGCGTCAGCATACTCCATGATCTGCAGGCAGGTGCGAGGTTCCACAGCTCTCTGTGCCAAACTGCGCTCACACAGGCGCTGCAGGCTTGCCATACTGCCTGGCTTCAAGCCTTCAGGCTCATAGTACTCACTCGCCCTACACAACCAGTGCAACACCATCATCAGCCATTGAGCCCTGACTGACTTTCATGCATGGCTTATGCATTCCTTCAGGCAAGGCAATGAGCCTGTGTAGTGGCAATCAGAATGATGCCTGTTTACAATGAGCCATTGAGGTGCAGCCCAGAGGTTGTCGTGCCAGAGTGGTCAGTCTCAAGAATCTGTGTTGATGCAGCCATGTGATGCACCTGACTAAAACTTTGCACAGCACAGCAAAGCAATACTGAGAGGTAGGACTGGATGCCTTTTAGGCTGCACCAGATGGACACCTTGATAGCGCACCAGGAGGTTGAAAAAAATTGCATGGAAATTGAGCAACACCTTGAGAGCCTCAGTCCTGCAATGCAAGGCAGCGCAATGCAGTGCAGCGCGGTGCATGCACACCGGAAGCATGCTGCAGGAAGCACAGGGTGCACAACGCATCCGTCACTCACTCCGCCTGGGCTTGCACTGCTTGGATCCTTTGATGAGCGCTCTCCAGTCCGCACCAGAAGTCCATGCCTGGCCACCCTGTGCCGTCAGGGGGTTCCTGCCCAGCAGCAGCATGGGCATCAGGCCCAGCAGACGCTGCAGCACCAGGTGCAGGGCCAGCAACAGCAGTAGCCCCAAGGGATCTGTCTGCAGCTGCTGTCCACTCAGCATCTTCTTGCGCCTGAGCTACCAGTTCTGCAAGGTCCTCCGCGTCGGCGTTGCTTTGGAGCCTGTCGGCTGCTGGCAGCGCCGCTGCTGCCGCCAACATGGGCAGGCGTAGCTGCTTGGGGGAGGGGCACCAGCAGTGCAGGGCCAGGGAGTGCTTCTCACCCACACACGCCTTCCTCACCCGTTTCAGACCCTCCACCCTGCAAGGCAGACCTTGTTGACACCATGACGCTAGCAACGCCCAGCTTTGATCTTGAGTTTGTGACTTGCACACTGCACCGTGCAGTGCTGCATGTCATCCAGCTGCGGCATCTACGCTGTGGGCACAGGTGTGGATACCATTGTGGAACAACAGCATCAGATGCCTGCACAAAGGACTCTGTAGTATCAGTCTACTGTAAGAGCTACAAGCCTGGTTTCCTGAAGACAAGTTTGCTAGGCTCAACACAGCAGGCCAAAAGCTGCTAAGGTTTTACTGCACTGCATTACCATAGTACAAGAAACAGACTAGCTTACCTCTCGGGTGTGATCACGTTTGACAGTGACAGCCGGCGTGAGGTGGCCTTGTCAGGTTTTGGTGGCAGGGCAGCATCTTTAGCAGCTTTCTTCCGATGTGGATGCTGTTTAGACAGGCCTTCCCACATGTACACATCCCCTTCATCTGTGACTGCAGCTGTGCGGTACTTGCCTGCAATTGTCACATGCAGTCACAGCACTGGTGAACACACGGCACAAAGGCCGAGACTATGTTTCGGTGCAACACTTGGGGTGCTGTTGCTGCAACAAATGACACACACTTATGGCAGAAGAGCAGCACATACCACAAAATGCATACAAGTGTAAGGCCGACCAGGGAGCCATGGTCACCAAACAGCCAGTTTGCTATATACACATGATTCACTGCAGGAGAGCACCCAGCTGTCAGAAGCAGGAGTTGGCCTCAGTATGCAGATGAACTTCATGTGCACTTTCAGGTCATCTTCTGGCTTGGGACTGCATGTGCTATGTCTCAAAGTGCTATGCTGTGTCTCAAAAACAACAACAGATGCTTATGTTGGCGTCTGTGACTCGCGGACACCAGTCAGCTTGCTGAGCTGAAGCTGCTCAAGAGCTACTAGCCATAACATGTTCAGCACAGTCAGCAGTGTGCGGCAGTAGTTCTTGTCTCAGATGCAGAATGTACCAGCCCATTGTATAAATAGGACTAGACCCTGAACAAAGCCCTCGGCATGGTGTCGTATTGATTCACATGGGACTTGAGCGCCGTTTGCAGGCTTGCAGGGTTAACAGGTGTCACCCTCATGCCAGCAAATAAGACTAGCAGCAAGCGTACCTGCAGCAATGGAGACGACCTGCTTGCCAGCCAGACTTGCAGAGACTTCCTGCACAGATAGGTTGGGGTCCCAGGACCGCCAAGCTAGGACAAATCCGGTCCTGGTGAGGCAACAGGAGTGGGCAGCTCCAGCAGCAATGGCCACCGCATGGGGCCGGCTGATCTCACTCTGCCCTTTGTGGAAGGCAATGTCAGTGAAGCCATCTGCGCGCTGCACATCTCTGGCCCCTGCACCACACTTGGCTGACACCACCACCTGATGTACAGACACACTGTGCACCACACTGACTCCAGCTTACCTGGCAACACTGCCTAGAGACCCATTGTAGGGCTTTGACACGGCAGAGACCATGCTACGCTGTCAAGGGAGAAACCATGCAGGCCTGGTCGCAGTGTCTGGCTACAGATTATGTTGCTGAATGTGGAAAAGGGGCAGACAAAGGCATGTTGTTGTCAGGTGCAGTTAGGGAGAAACAGGTGGTGTCTTGTTGCTGTCACACAGGCACAAGTATGGTCTGTGCTAATGCAATGGGAGGGTGTGAAGGCGTCAGCAGCTCTGCCAGTCTTCCAGTACTGCCATCATTACATCGCAAGAACAGCCAGGTTGCACAATGCATGCCACAGTTGGATACCCTCTGAAACTCTGTTTCACTGCTAATGTATGGTGCTTTTGAGATTGCCATGTTGAGCTCTTTGGTCATGCATACCTGTTGTGTTTCAGTTGCTACTGACATGTACTGGCTGTCTAAGCACATCTAAGAGTCTCAAGAACAGCCTGGGTGCACTGTTGCAAGCCTTTGGGGCTTCAGCTACATGAGAACGGGAAGCCTCATCTAGCTGAGCGTCAGAAGGTATGCAGCTGTGCAACCGGGCTGCTGTTCTTGAAACATGCTAGATATGGTCAGACAGCAAGCACATGCCAGCAGCAACTGGAACTGTACAGTTGTGAGCATTGCTAACAAAGCGCTGATCAAAGGTACCTGACAAGCACCTTTTGAGAGGAGTAACAGGCTTCCTCAACAGGTAATCAGGCATATGCTGTTACAAATGCGCATGTCCCCGCTGCCTGTTCCCTGGTACTTGCCCAGAACACCAACATTCAGGCTTAAGACACTGGGCCATAAGGTCAGGCAGTTCTGCTTCTGCTCATTGCTTACCAGCAAGCTGGACGCGCCTGGGTGTGACAACACGGTGGCCCCAGGTGTAGATGTCACCCTCACTGCTCATCACCACCATGTGGCGCTTAGCAGCTGCAACTGCAATGAGTCTCTTCCCCTGTACACGATACAGACACACACTTCCATCAGTCTCTTCCCTTGTACATGATGCAGACACAGACTTGAAGGCTGCAGCATTACCCTTTACACTACATGCCTGCTGCCAGTCAAGCCAACAAGAAACTTCTTGCAAAGGCTGTAACATGGTACTGGCAGCATGATGACGTCTGCAACACTGTGGTTAATACAGCTGCTCAGGCACAGCATGTCCAGGTAGGGATCTGGACACCTCTATGCAGCATATCAAAGACAACCATTGCAGAGCACTTGTTGCAATGGAAGACAGTCATGTTCACGATGCAATATGACATGGCGTGACATGACAGAAGTGTAACACAGTGCTACACACCTTCATTGCTTCCACCTGACGGGGCACAGCATTGGAGGCTGAGTCAGAGGTGCCATATCCCAGCTGCCCTTGGTCATTTGAACCCCAGCTGAAGATGGCCCCAGCATCTGTGAGGACTGCTGTGTGCTTGTTGGCTGCAGCAACAGCGACCACCCGCTGCTTAAGGCTGGTCACCCTGCAGCAGCAAGGGGCACTGAGACGGTTGAGCCACATCATGCAAGCTTCTGGAGAGTCCCCTCAGCAAGCACCACCAGCCTTTTAGGGGTGACCTTGCAAGACCATGCTGGAGGGGGTCAGTGGACCTGCCAAGGGTCAGAGGTCTCAGGCTGAAGCATCAGACATGGGCATGATGTCTATCATGCCCTCACCAACTTCAGAGCATCAGGGTAAGTCACGGCGCCACAGCAGGACAGATATGCTTCACCAGCTACAGCTGATCTAACCAACCAGCTGATCTCCCCTCAGCTAATCTAGGCTAACTCTAATCAAGCATATAGGCTCACCTGTACATGCCTGCAGATAGCTGACAATTATTGTTTGAGGCACGTGCAGTGCATTCTGGGAAATCTGACAGACTCACTTGCGCGGCGTAGGCTGGGTGTCAACAGCAGCATAGCCAAGTCTGCCATCTCGATTGGAGCCCCAGGTGAACAGCTCACAGCTTGTGGTGGCCACAGCTGTGTGGTGCTTGGCGACAGCAACCACTGCAACTTGCCGCCTGCCCAAGCCTGTAACTGCTTTAGGCACAATGATGGCACTCTCGCCACTGTGTACATGAAAGTCTGGATGGCCTGCACACAATCAAATCTGCTCTCGTACTGCAACAACTAGCTTTGTGACCTGCACCATGTCTTTTGACAGAGATGCATGCAGATGCACCTCTTGCCAAGATGGGCATTCTGGTGCATAATTGCAAGCCAAGCATGTGAGGACCTGTGCCCACCAACTCAACAGAGCGATTCTGTGTTGCGGCAGCAGCACCCAAGATGCAGAAAACGAGTTTGTGTGTAAGTTTCATGGGCACAAGTCACAGATGCTTGTCTTGCAACCATGTGCAAGCCATCAGCCAGAACACGCAGAACAATGTGCCTCCAAATGTGTAAGGTGCTTTACACAGTCATGCGGACCCTAGCTCCAGGAGCTTCTGGGTCAAGGCATGATGGCAATGTAAACAAAGCCTAGCCTGTGGCCCATCATAACACCCACCTAGCCGGCCCCCTCGGCCAAAGCCCCATGTAAACAGCTGCCCATCCTTAGTGACGGCGGCGCTGTGGAACTTGGCGGCAGCAATCTGCACCACAAGCTCCTTGCGCAGAGCCTCCAGCCTGACAGGACCAGCTTGCAGGCCTGTGGCGCCTGTGCCCAACTGGTAGTTGGCGCCATTCCCCCAGCTGTACACAACTCCTGCTTGCTGGTGCTCCAGAAAGCCTTTGCGCTCCTCTGACAATAGGTCAAGAGGAGTGCGGCCCTGCACCATCAGCACATGGAGGCTTTGGCATTTTGCATTCCGCTTCATATGGACACGTGAAGGGACTATGTGGAGTGTGCTGCATTGCAGCAGCCTGCTGGGCTTGTTATCAAGTGTCTGACAGAGATACTTGGCTCGTGTTGCATTGATTTGCGAATTGATGAGGCACCCCGAAAGAGATGCATTGTCAGTAAAAGAGTAGGAATGTGTGCACTCTGTTCCTGATCAAACTCATGATCGAGCGTAGTGGGTGTGCATGATGCTTGCTCTCTGCTATTGCAGGTTACACATGGTTGATCTGACCACACTGGCGCTTAGGAGAGGCCAGCATCTCAGTGAGGCGATTATGTTTTACCTTGAAGTCTGCCAGAGACAGATGTGCGTTTGCAGCCAGCAACACTGCAGCGCATTGATAGTTTCCCCAATAGAAGGCTCTGTGCAGTGCCGTCCTGAGGCATGCAGTAAACAGTGCACTGAGTATGATCCCTTACAATAATGGAGGGACAGCAGCACGTAACCAGGCTTGACCTACCAGCCTGACTCGCTGTCTTGCAAGTCTATGTTGGCTCCTTTCTCCAAAAGCTGTCTGAGACAGTCAGGTTGATTATTCCAGACCTAAAGCAGGGCAGCATACTATGCTGAGCAAAACACAGTCTTAACACCAAACAAGGGGACCAACTACAGAGCTCTGGTACATCAGCTCAGAACTTACAGCAGAATGCAGAGTACTGATATCTGTGGGGAGGGGCAGCTGCCTGCGCCGATAAATATCACGTACAGTGTCTGCAGATGGTCCGTATTGCAAAGCTTGACCGTTGTTGCCTTGACGCACCGTTGTGGACCAGCACTGCGTTTGGCAGCAAAATCCCCAACCAAGGCCTCCATTGAACGTGAGCGGCCACGCGCACTGACGCCGGGCCAGGTTGATGAAGGTTACTGATATTGATACATGCGTTGGCCGTGAGAGGCAGGATTGCTTACCGCAACTTAGGCTTCCGAAACTACAGCAGACAGTTCGAAAGTCTACCAACTATGGCAAAGAGTCTGCAACGATCGTGAGCAATACGAATTGCCTGGGTGACAAAGATACCCCTCCACAACCACGATGCGAACCCCACTAGGAACACAGTCATCAATGACTCATCATCCATCTTCTGAAGCCCCAGAACGACAGCTGCTCAGGCACTGAATTGCTTCCCCAGTTTGGAGTGCAGTGGTGCAAGCTATTGACGGTCAATTGCACTTCAAGCTCAATCCTGTCACTTGACCCACCTGACCTACGTCACCTTTTAGTAAGTACTAGTGTAAATTGTGTGCTAGACAGTGGTTACATTGTCCACTGTGGGGCCCGAGGACACTTGACAGCACAATGAAGCCTAGCACTCTGACCTAGGCGAAGTCGCACGTCGAAACACTGGCTGCCACACCCCCCGTCCCCCCCCCATCATCATGATCATCATTGTCATATAGTGACACATTGTGCACGGCTGAAGGGCGGTTTTGATATGGGCTCTTGATCTGAACACCGCCCCTTCGATGGTATCGATCGCAACTCTGGGCATGCGAGCCAGATTACCATCGTCCAGGCATGGCTGGACTGTGGTCGGTGTCACATCACCTCAAGTGAAGCTTAGTTGGGGCGAGTGTACCCTGTGCCGCCCTTCCGAGTAATTAGCACGATGGCCCCTTGACTCAGCTCGAGCGTCGGAATTACCGAGCGTTGTGTGGGGCGGGTTTCCTGCCAATCACAACAGGAGCCAGCCCAGCCGTCATGCACGGCGTTGCTCAGTATAATGTTGGACCTCAGGTCAAACACACAGATCCTGGCTCGCAAGCACGTCTTCAACCAGGAACAGCAGCAACGGATACATTGGTGGCAACACCATCAGAAGATGACATCGAGCTCAACAAGCAGCGAGTCCGCCTGGAGACTGAAAGAGTGCAAGCCAAGTTGGTGTCAAGTGTGGATACCAGCTCTGAAGTAATTTTGCGCTTCGATTTCATGAACAATCATGACACCCGGGTAGGCTTTAGCATGTCCATGCTACATCAACCACTGAACCTTGGCATGTACTGGATTTCTTCAAGCTGGTTTGGATCTTGCATAGGTTGCTATGCTTGTGGTGTATGCTGCAACCTTTGCTGGATTTGTCATTTTCCTGGTTCAGTTCATCAACACCTTTACCGCGGTAAGCCTTGTACATGCCCAATTGTTGAGTCATAACACAGCCATCTCACAGCTTATCACCGCCAGTTGTGCTTCACTGCTGCTGCACTTTATTTAGGCTTTTTCCATTGTGCACCATTTCTGTGACACATGACCTGTCTGATTATCACAGGATGGCAGCACACGGCATTTCCAGCATCCAACACTATTTGTGTGGAACATAGCTGTTGGTGCAGTCTGCCTTGTTCTCATTGCTGCCATTTTTGCTGCTTATGCCTGGCGGGTGTTCCAAGTATCCAGGCAGAACAGAGTGTGGTAAGCTCTCGCATGAAAGGTGCTTTGCATAGCACACAACAACAGCACATCATCATGATGTTAGGCTGCTGTGTGTCGTCAAGATCAGACGTGTCAGTCTGAGATCTGCTAGGACAGACAGCATTGTAAACCAAACCTGTGCATGTTGTTGCATATCAGTATGCATGTCGGCTGTGTTGTGGCATTATTCCAAGATGCATGTTGGCCGCAACGTCATGTCAGCAATGGAATGCAACTAGGCATGACCTCTTCGGATTTGCTCGCTAGCACCATTGCTATAACTTGTTCACGTTGCAAAGCCCCTCCCCACCAGCTCAGTGTGAAGCCAGCTGATGCATTGCCAGCCAGGTGCAAACATTTGCACCCTTGTACATACAGGATACCAGGGCGCAAACGTCTCGCTTTTCTGTTTCTCTTTGAGACAGCTTTGCAAGGCGTGAACCTGGTGTTCTACATAAGTCCAAACGTCTACCTTTTGTGCCACCCCTTCAGTTTTTATTCAGCATTCATCAACTGGTGTGGCTGGGTTCGTTGGACATGCTGGAACACAGTATGTCCTACTCCTTACCACTCGCTCTTGCTCAACCTGCACAAGCCTATTGGGCATCCCAACATTGTATCACGGCGTGCCAAGGACTGTTCATCTTGTATGTGGCACCTGACTTGTTAAGCTGTCATGCCCAGCAGGTCTCATCTTGTCAAGCCCATTGTCACTGTCTCTTGTCCCTTATTGTCCTGTATTGCCCAGACTCATGATGCCGCGCATGCTAGTCATCATCAACCTGTTTATGGGCCAGCAAGGCTTCCAATCATCATACAGCATTCATCCCTTCATCAGACTGCATCAGCCTCTGATAAATGTATTGGTGGTCAGTAGGCTCATTAGCCCTTTGAATGCCTGTCACTGCTTCTGCAAGGCACAGATCAAAGGGCTCGCAGACTTACCGTCTCTTGAGGGCCCATGCAACTGGTTCAAAGTGCAGGGCCATGCACAAAAGGTTGCATTGTGCTCTCCAAGCAAATATTGTGTTTGCTGCAGTTGTTCCTGTTGTTTATGGTTCATGCATACAGCGGGCTGGAAGTAGGAGAGGGGCCTGAGCGCAAAATAATAGGGGATGGGCCCTGGCATTGGCTGTGGCCTTGCTTGGTGCCCTGGCTCCTGCTTCAAACTGCAACTAGCATGGGCTGGCTCCACAATCTTTCTGGTATGCATCAATACCTCTTTTGGATGACATTCTTTCAGGCTTTGTTGCATGTAGGAAAAATGTCATGAGCCCTTTGTAATTGTTGCAATTACCACAGACGCCCATCAGCTGTTTGCAACCGGTAAAGCCATGAGCCTGACACCTTGTGTGATGCTGCTGATGAAGATGCTTGCAAGCAAGGCAATACCACTGTTTCAATTTGGACGGTCACTTGTTGTGTACATTTTATAACCACTGGTGCTTGTGCAGGCAGTGCACGCAGACTGGCTGACAATGTGGCTCAACGACAGGAAGTATTTAACAGCTGTGAACCAGATCTCTTCACAAGAATTGATATTGGTACAATGGTGGGCATGGCACTCCTATACTTTGTAGCCACCTGCGCACTGATTTTCTGGAAGCTCAACAGGCACAAAAATATGCCTTATCGACAGATTCAGGTTGGGACAGTGTTCTTCCGATTGCAGGTGAGCTCAGCAGGCCTGACGGGGCAGTTGTGCTGCTGTTGGCTCCACGTTTGTCCTAACTTTGTGTTTGTTGTTACTTGTTGACGCTCACGTGTCTGGAGCATCCTTACCGACCCCTGTTTGATTCCATTTGACTGCTAACACAAAATTTGTGCTGACATTTGCATTCAGTCATCATGCAGTAACAACAGTAAGTGCAATCAATTATTGACAATACTGTTGCAGTCCTACCCAGATTTCAAGGTGTAGAAGTCATTGTGGTCAAGCACATGCTACATTAGACGGCACACACCTCCGAGTTTTCAGGACACCAGGCATCATGATGAGTTACAATGTGCAGAAACAACTTCATCCCATCTGCTTATTTATGTTGCATAACGAGATCAAGAGAGTGCACTAAGGCTGCAATTCTGCACTTAAAGCTGTGAGTAAAAAGGACAGCAAGACTGCAGCCACAGTACAGTATGATCACTGAGCAGGGCTGTGATTGTGCTGCAGCTCAGGCTCAGGATAGGGGTAATGCTTTTCTTTGCCCTCTGTCTGGTACTGCTCTGGCTGGTGCACCCCGTCAGCTGTGCCACCTTTGGGTTTGTCAGCTTTGGCATCATGCCCATGCAGGTACAGCCACTGCTTGCTAGCTGCTGTGTTCAGTCCTGCAAATGGGTTTGCTCAGTGGCGATTTGTATTCTTGCTGATGTCGTGTGTGCGTTTATTTAACTTTGCCAGTTTGCATATGCTTTGGCACATAGTTCAGCTCGTATGCATGTGCTTGTTTGCGTACTGCATGGCACACATTCCAGCTAGCTCAGTCCAGCCACCTGCATGCCTTGCTGTGTTGTGTCAAAGAGGTTCTCGAGCTGCAGCAGACAGCGCCAGCCCATGTGATGTATGGAGACGACCACACAATTTCATGCTGAACATACCGACCACACCGACCACATAAGTTTCAACAAGTACGCACGTTTTATACTTGAGGACAGAGTTTTTGACAAGCTTTTTGAGGCATGCGAATATGCATAACTGTCTTGCCACCTGTCTAGTCAAATGTTTACACAAGAAACCTCAAGAAATGTATTGCTTTGTAGGATTTGCATGCTGATCTGTTGAATACTGCACAAACAGCATCCTGTCTGTTGGCCCCCGATGGTCTCCAAGAGTTTGACGTCAAATGTCAATGTCAATGTATGTGCACAGATTGTGATGACAGCGTCTTCGTTCGTGTGGAGTTTCATCTGTATGCCCCACACTCCACAAGAAGATGCTGCAGCCAAGCGGGTATGATTGAGAGGCAACACTGAGATACATGGGAGGCAATGCCTGACAAGCAGTCCCCCTCCCTTCTGCCCACTGTTTACATCGCCACGGTTGCTCAATGCAAGTAGATTGTGATATTTCTGCCAGTCCTTCCAAACTTGATGTGCATGAAGTGTGTTCACGCACTACATCATGTGACTGTCAATGGCAATATGCTGTCATGAGATCTTTGCGCATCCTGCTTGCTGTCAGTGATTTCATTGCTTCCCCCCCACAGCGATAGCGTACACACAGATGACTCATCCAAGTCATGCAGATATGGGAGCAAGAGTTTGCCTGGACTGAGGCTGACAAGCCAATCAAGCTGGCTGCTAGGGCTCTGACTGTAACCCCATGTAGCAGTCTCAACGTGCAGCCCATGTTTTTGCTTTATGACCATGATGAAAATGTGGTATTGGAGCGGACTTGCGTATGATCATCAAAGGGTGAGGCTGGCTGGCATCCATGGCATGTTCTCTTGCCTGTGGCTTGTGACGT
>JAYKYS010000517.1:0-35691 GCA_036924285.1 Asterella californica | reverse complement strand
TTGATTGCTGCCTTGGTGGCATGCAGGGTCTGAGAGGCACACACAGAAACAAGCAGCTGTTGTGCTACTATGCACAGGGCTTGAACAGGTTGATTCACCAGGGCTGCCTGGCTAGCAAGGTGAGACACTGTGTAGCAGCATGTTCTGCATCACCACCTCTGTACTGAAAGCTCCAGCAGTGGTCCACTGTTGCTGCATGCCTGCATCACCACTGCTGCATGCCATGCTCATCAGCTGCAATTCCCTTTGGTGTCTTGATTGCTGCCTTGGTGGCATGCAGGGTCTGAGAGGCACACACAGAAACAAGCAGCTGTTGTGCTACTGTGCACAGGGCTTGAACAGGTTGAATCACCAGGGCTGCCTGGCTAGCAAGGTGAGACACTGTGTAGCAGCATGTTCTGCATCACCACCTCTGTACTGAAAGCTCCAGCAGTGGTCCACTGTTGTTGCATGCCTGCATCACCACTGCTGCATGCCATGCTCATCAGCTGCAATTCCCTTTGGTGTCTTGATTGCTGCCTTGGTGGCATGCAGGGTCTGAAAGGCACACACAGAAACAAGCAGCTGTTGTGCTACTGTGCACAGGGCTTGAACAGGTTGAATCACCAGGGCTGCCTGGCTAGCAAGGTGAGACACTGTGTAGCAGCATGTTCTGCATCACCACCTCTGTACTGAAAGCTCCAGCAGTGGTCCACTGTTGCTGCATGCCTGCATCACCACTGCTGCATGCCATACTCATCAGCTGCAATTCCCTTTGGTGTCTTGATTGCTGCCTTGGGGCATGCAAGGTCTGAGAGGCACACACAGAAACAAGCAGCTGTTATGCTACTGTGCACAGGGCTTGAACAGGTTGAATCACCAGGGCTGCCTGGCTAGCAAGGTGAGACACTGTGTAGCAGCATGTTTTGCATCACCACCTCTGTACTGAAAGCTCCAGCAGTGGTCCACTGTTGTTGCATGCCTGCATCACCACTGCTGCATGCCATGCTCATCAGCTGCAATTCCCTTTGGTGTCTTGATTGCTGCCTTGGTGGCATGCAGGGTCTGAGAGGCACACACAGAAACAAGCAGCTGTTGTGCTACTGTGCACAGGGCTTGAACAGGTTGAATCACCAGGGCTGCCTGGCTAGCAAGGTGAGACACTGTGTAGCAGCATGTTCTGCATCACCACCTCTGTACTTGATGCTCTAGCAGTGGTCCACTGTTGCTGCATGTCTGCATCACCACTGCTGCATGCCATGCTCATCAGCTGCATTTCCCTTTGGTGTCTTGAATGCTGCCTTGGTGGCATGCAGGGTCTGAGAGGCACACACAGAAACAAGCAGCTGTTGTGCTACTATGCACAGGGCTTGAACAGGTTGATTCACCAGGGCTGCCTGGCTAGCAAGGTGAGACACTGTGTAGCAGCATGTTCTGCATCACCACCTCTGTAATGAAAGCTCCAGCAGTGGTCCACTGTTGCTGCATGCCTGCATCACCACTGCTGCATGCCATACTCATCAGCTGCAATTCCCTTTGGTGTCTTGATTGCTGCCTTGGGGCATGCAAGGTCTGAGAGGCACACACAGAAACAAGCAGCTGTTGTGCTACTGTGCACAGGGCTTGAACAGGTTGAATCACCAGGGCTGCCTGGCTAGCAAGGTGAGACACTGTGTAGCAGCATGTTCTGCATCACCACCTCTGTACTGAAAGCTCCAGCAGTGGTCCACTGTTGCTGCATGTCTGCATCACCACTGCTGCATGCCATGCTCATCAGCTGCATTTCCCTTTGGTGTCTTGAATGCTGCCTTGGTGGCATGCAGGGTCTGAGAGGCACACACAGAAACAAGCAGCTGTTGTGCTACTATGCACAGGGCTTGAACAGGTTGATTCACCAGGGCTGCCTGGCTAGCAAGGTGAGACACTGTGTAGCAGCATGTTCTGCATCACCACCTCTGTACTGAAAGCTCCAGCAGTGGTCCACTGTTGCTGCATGCCTGCATCACCACTGCTGCATGCCATGCTCATCAGCTGCAATTCCCTTTGGTGTCTTGATTGCTGCCTTGGTGGCATGCAGGGTCTGAGAGGCACACACAGAAACAAGCAGCTGTTGTGCTACTGTGCACAGGGCTTGAACAGGTTGAATCACCAGGGCTGCCTGGCTAGCAAGGTGAGACACTGTGTAGCAGCATGTTCTGCATCACCACCTCTGTACTTGATGCCTTAGCAGTGGTCCACTGTTGCTGCATGACTGCATCACCACTGCTGCATGCCATGCTCATCAGCTGCATTTCCCTTTGGTGTCTTGAATGCTGCCTTGGTGGCATGCAGGGTCTCAGAGGCACACACAGAAACAAGCAGCTGTTGTGCTACTGTGCACAGGGCTTGAACAGGTTGAATCACCAGGGCTGCCTGGCTAGCAAGGTGAGACACTGTGTAGCAGCATGTTTTGCATCACCACCTCTGTACTTGATGCTCTAGCAGTGGTCCACTGTTGCTGCATGTCTGCATCACCACTGCTGCATGCCATGCTCATCAGCTGCATTTCCCTTTGGTGTCTTGAATGCTGCCTTGGTGGCATGCAGGGTCTGAGAGGCACACACAGAAACAAGCAGCTGTTGTGCTACTATGCACAGGGCTTGAACAGGTTGATTCACCAGGGCTGCCTGGCTAGCAAGGTGAGACACTGTGTAGCAGCATGTTCTGCATCACCACCTCTGTACTTGATGCTCTAGCAGTGGTCCACTGTTGCTGCATGTCTGCATCACCACTGCTGCATGCCATGCTCATCAGCTGCATTTCCCTTTGGTGTCTTGATTGCTGCCTTGGTGGCATGCAGGGTCTGAGAGGCACACACAGAAACAAGCAGCTGTTGTGCTACTATGCACAGGGCTTGAACAGGTTGATTCACCAGGGCTGCCTGGCTAGCAAGGTGAGACACTGTGTAGCAGCATGTTCTGCATCACCACCTCTGTACTTGATGCTCTAGCAGTGGTCCACTGTTGCTGCATGTCTGCATCACCACTGCTGCATGCCATGCTCATCAGCTGCATTTCCCTTTGGTGTCTTGAATGCTGCCTTGGTGGCATGCAGGGTCTGAGAGGCACACACAGAAACAAGCAGCTGTTGTGCTACTGTGCACAGGGCTTGAACAGGTCGAATCACCAGGGCTGCCTGGCTAGCAAGGTGAGACACTGTGTAGCAGCATGTTCTGCATCACCACCTCTGTACTTGATGCTCTAGCAGTGGTCCACTGTTGCTGCATGTCTGCATCACCACTGCTGCATGCCATGCTCATCAGCTGCATTTCCCTTTGGTGTCTTGAATGCTGCCTTGGTGGCATGCAGGGTCTGAGAGGCACACACAGAAACAAGCAGCTGTTGTGCTACTGTGCACAGGGCTTGAACAGGTCGAATCACCAGGGCTGCCTGGCTAGCAAGGTGAGACACTGTGTAGCAGCATGTTCTGCATCACCACCTCTGTACTGAAAGCTCCAGCAGTGGTCCACTGTTGCTGCATGCCTGCATCACCACTGCTGCATGCCATGCTCATCAGCTGCAATTCCCTTTGGTGTCTTGATTGCTGCCTTGGTGGCATGCAGGGTCTGAGAGGCACACACAGAAACAAGCAGCTGTTGTGCTACTGTGCACAGGGCTTGAACAGGTTGAATCACCAGGGCTGCCTGGCTAGCAAGGTGAGACACTGTGTAGCAGCATGTTCTGCATCACCACCTCTGTACTGAAAGCTCCAGCAGTGGTCCACTGTTGCTGCATGTCTGCATCACCACTGCTGCATGCCATGCTCATCAGCTGCATTTCCCTTTGGTGTCTTGAATGCTGCCTTGGTGGCATGCAGGGTCTGAGAGGCACACACAGAAACAAGCAGCTGTTGTGCTACTATGCACAGGGCTTGAACAGGTTGATTCACCAGGGCTGCCTGGCTAGCAAGGTGAGACACTGTGTAGCAGCATGTTCTGCATCACCACCTCTGTACTGAAAGCTCCAGCAGTGGTCCACTGTTGCTGCATGCCTGCATCACCACTGCTGCATGCCATGCTCATCAGCTGCAATTCCCTTTGGTGTCTTGATTGCTGCCTTGGTGGCATGCAGGGTCTGAGAGGCACACACAGAAACAAGCAGCTGTTGTGCTACTATGCACAGGGCTTGAACAGGTTGATTCACCAGGGCTGCCTGGCTAGCAAGGTGAGACACTGTGTAGCAGCATGTTCTGCATCACCACCTCTGTACTGAAAGCTCCAGCAGTGGTCCACTGTTGCTGCATGCCTGCATCACCACTGCTGCATGCCATGCTCATCAGCTGCAATTCCCTTTGGTGTCTTGATTGCTGCCTTGGTGGCATGCAGGGTCTGAGAGGCACACACAGAAACAAGCAGCTGTTGTGCTACTGTGCACAGGGCTTGAACAGGTTGAATCACCAGGGCTGCCTGGCTAGCAAGGTGAGACACTGTGTAGCAGCATGTTCTGCATCACCACCTCTGTACTGAAAGCTCCAGCAGTGGTCCACTGTTGTTGCATGCCTGCATCACCACTGCTGCATGCCATGCTCATCAGCTGCAATTCCCTTTGGTGTCTTGATTGCTGCCTTGGTGGCATGCAGGGTCTGAAAGGCACACACAGAAACAAGCAGCTGTTGTGCTACTGTGCACAGGGCTTGAACAGGTTGAATCACCAGGGCTGCCTGGCTAGCAAGGTGAGACACTGTGTAGCAGCATGTTCTGCATCACCACCTCTGTACTGAAAGCTCCAGCAGTGGTCCACTGTTGCTGCATGCCTGCATCACCACTGCTGCATGCCATACTCATCAGCTGCAATTCCCTTTGGTGTCTTGATTGCTGCCTTGGGGCATGCAAGGTCTGAGAGGCACACACAGAAACAAGCAGCTGTTATGCTACTGTGCACAGGGCTTGAACAGGTTGAATCACCAGGGCTGCCTGGCTAGCAAGGTGAGACACTGTGTAGCAGCATGTTTTGCATCACCACCTCTGTACTGAAAGCTCCAGCAGTGGTCCACTGTTGTTGCATGCCTGCATCACCACTGCTGCATGCCATGCTCATCAGCTGCAATTCCCTTTGGTGTCTTGATTGCTGCCTTGGTGGCATGCAGGGTCTGAGAGGCACACACAGAAACAAGCAGCTGTTGTGCTACTGTGCACAGGGCTTGAACAGGTTGAATCACCAGGGCTGCCTGGCTAGCAAGGTGAGACACTGTGTAGCAGCATGTTCTGCATCACCACCTCTGTACTTGATGCTCTAGCAGTGGTCCACTGTTGCTGCATGTCTGCATCACCACTGCTGCATGCCATGCTCATCAGCTGCATTTCCCTTTGGTGTCTTGAATGCTGCCTTGGTGGCATGCAGGGTCTGAGAGGCACACACAGAAACAAGCAGCTGTTGTGCTACTATGCACAGGGCTTGAACAGGTTGATTCACCAGGGCTGCCTGGCTAGCAAGGTGAGACACTGTGTAGCAGCATGTTCTGCATCACCACCTCTGTAATGAAAGCTCCAGCAGTGGTCCACTGTTGCTGCATGCCTGCATCACCACTGCTGCATGCCATACTCATCAGCTGCAATTCCCTTTGGTGTCTTGATTGCTGCCTTGGGGCATGCAAGGTCTGAGAGGCACACACAGAAACAAGCAGCTGTTGTGCTACTGTGCACAGGGCTTGAACAGGTTGAATCACCAGGGCTGCCTGGCTAGCAAGGTGAGACACTGTGTAGCAGCATGTTCTGCATCACCACCTCTGTACTGAAAGCTCCAGCAGTGGTCCACTGTTGCTGCATGTCTGCATCACCACTGCTGCATGCCATGCTCATCAGCTGCATTTCCCTTTGGTGTCTTGAATGCTGCCTTGGTGGCATGCAGGGTCTGAGAGGCACACACAGAAACAAGCAGCTGTTGTGCTACTATGCACAGGGCTTGAACAGGTTGATTCACCAGGGCTGCCTGGCTAGCAAGGTGAGACACTGTGTAGCAGCATGTTCTGCATCACCACCTCTGTACTGAAAGCTCCAGCAGTGGTCCACTGTTGCTGCATGCCTGCATCACCACTGCTGCATGCCATGCTCATCAGCTGCAATTCCCTTTGGTGTCTTGATTGCTGCCTTGGTGGCATGCAGGGTCTGAGAGGCACACACAGAAACAAGCAGCTGTTGTGCTACTGTGCACAGGGCTTGAACAGGTTGAATCACCAGGGCTGCCTGGCTAGCAAGGTGAGACACTGTGTAGCAGCATGTTCTGCATCACCACCTCTGTACTTGATGCCTTAGCAGTGGTCCACTGTTGCTGCATGACTGCATCACCACTGCTGCATGCCATGCTCATCAGCTGCATTTCCCTTTGGTGTCTTGAATGCTGCCTTGGTGGCATGCAGGGTCTCAGAGGCACACACAGAAACAAGCAGCTGTTGTGCTACTGTGCACAGGGCTTGAACAGGTTGATTCACCAGGGCTGCCTGGCTAGCAAGGTGAGACACTGTGTAGCAGCATGTTCTGCATCACCACCTCTGTACTTGATGCTCTAGCAGTGGTCCACTGTTGCTGCATGTCTGCATCACCACTGCTGCATGCCATGCTCATCAGCTGCATTTCCCTTTGGTGTCTTGATTGCTGCCTTGGTGGCATGCAGGGTCTGAGAGGCACACACAGAAACAAGCAGCTGTTGTGCTACTATGCACAGGGCTTGAACAGGTTGATTCACCAGGGCTGCCTGGCTAGCAAGGTGAGACACTGTGTAGCAGCATGTTCTGCATCACCACCTCTGTACTTGATGCTCTAGCAGTGGTCCACTGTTGCTGCATGTCTGCATCACCACTGCTGCATGCCATGCTCATCAGCTGCATTTCCCTTTGGTGTCTTGAATGCTGCCTTGGTGGCATGCAGGGTCTGAGAGGCACACACAGAAACAAGCAGCTGTTGTGCTACTGTGCACAGGGCTTGAACAGGTCGAATCACCAGGGCTGCCTGTCTAGCAAGGTGAGACACTGTGTAGCAGCATGTTCTGCATCACCACCTTTGTACTGAAAGCTCCAGCAGTGGTCCACTGTTGCTGCATGCCTGCATCACCACTGCTGCATGCCATGCTCATCAGCTGCAATTCCCTTTGGTGTCTTGATTGCTGCCTTGGTGGCATGCAGGGTCTGAGAGGCACACACAGAAACAAGCAGCTGTTATGCTACTGTGCACAGGGCTTGAACAGGTCGAATCACCAGGGCTGCCTGGCTAGCAAGGTGAGACACTGTGTAGCAGCATGTTCTGCATCACCACCTCTGTACTGAAAGCTCCAGCAGTGGTCCACTGTTGCTGCATGCCTGCATCACCACTGCTGCATGCCATGCTCATCAGCTGCAATTCCCTTTGGTGTCTTGATTGCTGCCTTGGTGGCATGCAGGGTCTGAGAGGCACACACAGAAACAAGCAGCTGTTGTGCTACTGTGCACAGGGCTTGAACAGGTTGAATCACCAGGGCTGCCTGGCTAGCAAGGTGAGACACTGTGTAGCAGCATGTTCTGCATCACCACCTCTGTACTTGATGCTCTAGCAGTGGTCCACTGTTGCTGCATGACTGCATCACCACTGCTGCATGCCATGCTCATCAGCTGCATTTCCCTTTGGTGTCTTGAATGCTGCCTTGGTGGCATGCAGGGTCTGAGAGGCACACACAGAAACAAGCAGCTGTTGTGCTACTGTGCACAGGGCTTGAACAGGTTGAATCACCAGGGCTGCCTGGCTAGCAAGGTGAGACACTGTGTAGCAGCATGTTCTGCATCACCACCTCTGTACTTGATGCTCTAGCAGTGGTCCACTGTTGCTGCATGTCTGCATCACCACTGCTGCATGCCATGCTCATCAGCTGCATTTCCCTTTGGTGTCTTGAATGCTGCCTTGGTGGCATGCAAGGTCTGAGAGGCACACACAGAAACAAGCAGCTGTTGTGCTACTATGCACAGGGCTTGAACAGGTTGATTCACCAGGGCTGCCTGGCTAGCAAGGTGAGACACTGTGTAGCAGCATGTTCTGCATCACCACCTCTGTAATGAAAGCTCCAGCAGTGGTCCACTGTTGCTGCATGCCTGCATCACCACTGCTGCATGCCATACTCATCAGCTGCAATTCCCTTTGGTGTCTTGATTGCTGCCTTGGGGCATGCAAGGTCTGAGAGGCACACACAGAAACAAGCAGCTGTTGTGCTACTGTGCACAGGGCTTGAACAGGTTGAATCACCAGGGCTGCCTGGCTAGCAAGGTGAGACACTGTGTAGCAGCATGTTCTGCATCACCACCTCTGTACTGAAAGCTCCAGCAGTGGTCCACTGTTGTTGCATGCCTGCATCACCACTGCTGCATGCCATGCTCATCAGCTGCAATTCCCTTTGGTGTCTTGATTGCTGCCTTGGTGGCATGCAGGGTCTGAAAGGCACACACAGAAACAAGCAGCTGTTGTGCTACTGTGCACAAGGCTTGAACAGGTTGAATCACCAGGGCTGCCTGGCTAGCAAGGTGAGACACTGTGTAGCAGCAAGTTCTGCATCACCACCTCTGTACTTGATGCTCTAGCAGTGGTCCACTGTTGCTGCATGTCTGCATCACCAATGCTGCATGCCATGCTCATCAGCTGCATTTCCCTTTGGTGTCTTGAATGCTGCCTTGGTGGCATGCAAGGTCTGAGAGTCACACAGAAAAACAAGCAGCTGTTGTGCTACTATGCACAGGGCTTGAACAGGTTGATTCACCAGGGCTGCCTGGCTAGCAAGGTGAGACACTGTGTAGCAGCATGTTCTGCATCACCACCTCTGTACTGAAAGCTCCAGCAGTGGTCCACTGTTGCTGCATGCCTGCATCACCACTGCTGCATGCCATACTCATCAGCTGCATTTCCCTTTGGTGTCTTGATTGCTGCCTTGGTGGCATGCAGGGTCTGAGAGGCACACACAGAAACAAGCAGCTGTTGTGCTACTGTGCACAGGGCTTGAACAGGTCGAATCACCAGGGCTGCCTGGCTAGCAAGGTGAGACACTGTGTAGCAGCATGTTCTGCATCACCACCTTTGTACTGAAAGCTCCAGCAGTGGTCCACTGTTGCTGCATGTCTGCATCACCACTGCTGCATGCCATGCTCATCAGCTGCATTTCCCTTTGGTGTCTTGAATGCTGCCTTGGTGGCATGCAGGGTCTGAGAGGCACACACAGAAACAAGCAGCTGTTGTGCTACTATGCACAGGGCTTGAACAGGTTGATTCACCAGGGCTGCCTGGCTAGCAAGGTGAGACACTGTGTAGCAGCATGTTCTGCATCACCACCTCTGTACTTGAAAGCTCCAGCAGTGGTCCACTGTTGCTGCATGCCTGCATCACCACTGCTGCATGCCATGCTCATCAGCTGCAATTCCCTTTGGTGTCTTGATTGCTGCCTTGGTGGCATGCAGGGTCTGAGAGGCACACACAGAAACAAGCAGCTGTTATGCTACTGTGCACAGGGCTTGAACAGGTCGAATCACCAGGGCTGCCTGGCTAGCAAGGTGAGACACTGTGTAGCAGCATGTTCTGCATCACCACCTCTGTACTGAAAGCTCCAGCAGTGGTCCACTGTTGCTGCATGCCTGCATCACCACTGCTGCATGCCATGCTCATCAGCTGCAATTCCCTTTGGTGTCTTGATTGCTGCCTTGGTGGCATGCAGGGTCTGAAAGGCACACACAGAAACAAGCAGCTGTTGTGCTACTGTGCACAAGGCTTGAACAGGTTGAATCACCAGGGCTGCCTGGCTAGCAAGGTGAGACACTGTGTAGCAGCAAGTTCTGCATCACCACCTCTGTACTTGATGCTCTAGCAGTGGTCCACTGTTGCTGCATGTCTGCATCACCAATGCTGCATGCCATGCTCATCAGCTGCATTTCCCTTTGGTGTCTTGAATGCTGCCTTGGTGGCATGCAAGGTCTGAGAGTCACACAGAAAAACAAGCAGCTGTTGTGCTACTATGCACAGGGCTTGAACAGGTTGATTCACCAGGGCTGCCTGGCTAGCAAGGTGAGACACTGTGTAGCAGCATGTTCTGCATCACCACCTCTGTACTGAAAGCTCCAGCAGTGGTCCACTGTTGCTGCATGCCTGCATCACCACTGCTGCATGCCATACTCATCAGCTGCATTTCCCTTTGGTGTCTTGATTGCTGCCTTGGTGGCATGCAGGGTCTGAGAGGCACACACAGAAACAAGCAGCTGTTGTGCTACTGTGCACAGGGCTTGAACAGGTCGAATCACCAGGGCTGCCTGGCTAGCAAGGTGAGACACTGTGTAGCAGCATGTTCTGCATCACCACCTTTGTACTTGAAAGCTCCAGCAGTGGTCCACTGTTGCTGCATGTCTGCATCACCACTGCTGCATGCCATGCTCATCAGCTGCATTTCCCTTTGGTGTCTTGAATGCTGCCTTGGTGGCATGCAGGGTCTGAGAGGCACACACAGAAACAAGCAGCTGTTGTGCTACTATGCACAGGGCTTGAACAGGTTGATTCACCAGGGCTGCCTGGCTAGCAAGGTGAGACACTGTGTAGCAGCATGTTCTGCATCACCACCTCTGTACTGAAAGCTCCAGCAGTGGTCCACTGTTGCTGCATGCCTGCATCACCACTGCTGCATGCCATGCTCATCAGCTGCATTTCCCTTTGGTGTCTTGAATGCTGCCTTGGTGGCATGCAGGGTCTGAGAGGCACACACAGAAACAAGCAGCTGTTGTGCTACTGTGCACAGGGCTTGAACAGGTTGAATCACCAGGGCTGCCTGGCTAGCAAGGTGAGACACTGTGTAGCAGCATGTTCTGCATCACCACCTCTGTACTTGAAAGCCCCAGCAGTGGTCCACTGTTGCTGCATGCCTGCATCACCACTGCTGCATGCCATGCTCATCAGCTGCATTTCCCTTTGGTGTCTTGAATGCTGCCTTGGTGGCATGCAGGGTCTGAGAGGCACACACAGAAACAAGCAGCTGTTGTGCTACTGTGCACAGGGCTTGAACAGGTTGAATCACCAGGGCTGCCTGGCTAGCAAGGTGAGACACTGTGTAGCAGCATGTTTTGCATCACCACCTCTGTACTTGATGCTCTAGCAGTGGTCCACTGTTGCTGCATGTCTGCATCACCACTGCTGCATGCCATGCTCATCAGCTGCATTTCCCTTTGGTGTCTTGAATGCTGCCTTGGTGGCATGCAGGGTCTGAGAGGCACACACAGAAACAAGCAGCTGTTGTGCTACTATGCACAGGGCTTGAACAGGTTGATTCACCAGGGCTGCCTGGCTAGCAAGGTGAGACACTGTGTAGCAGCATGTTCTGCATCACCACCTCTGTGCTTGATGCTCTAGCAGTGGTCCACTGTTGCTGCATGTCTGCATCACCACTGCTGCATGCCATGCTCATCAGCTGCATTTCCCTTTGGTGTCTTGATTGCTGCCTTGGTGGCATGCAAGGTCTGAGAGGCACACACAGAAACAAGCAGCTGTTGTGCTACTATGCACAGGGCTTGAACAGGTTGATTCACCAGGGCTGCCTGGCTAGCAAGGTGAGACACTGTGTAGCAGCATGTTCTGCATCACCACCTCTGTACTTGATGCTCTAGCAGTGGTCCACTGTTGCTGCATGACTGCATCACCACTGCTGCATGCCATGCTCATCAGCTGCATTTCCCTTTGGTGTCTTGAATGCTGCCTTGGTGGCATGCAGGGTCTGAGAGGCACACACAGAAACAAGCAGCTGTTGTGCTACTGTGCACAGGGCTTGAACAGGTCGAATCACCAGGGCTGCCTGGCTAGCAAGGTGAGACACTGTGTAGCAGCATGTTCTGCATCACCACCTTTGTACTGAAAGCTCCAGCAGTGGTCCACTGTTGCTGCATGCCTGCATCACCACTGCTGCATGCCATGCTCATCAGCTGCAATTCCCTTTGGTGTCTTGATTGCTGCCTTGGTGGCATGCAGGGTCTGAGAGGCACACACAGAAACAAGCAGCTGTTGTGCTACTGTGCACAGGGCTTGAACAGGTTGAATCACCAGGGCTGCCTGGCTAGCAAGGTGAGACACTGTGTAGCAGCATGTTCTGCATCACCACCTCTGTACTGAAAGCTCCAGCAGTGGTCCACTGTTGCTGCATGCCTGCATCACCACTGCTGCATGCCATGCTCATCAGCTGCAATTCCCTTTGGTGTCTTGATTGCTGCCTTGGTGGCATGCAGGGTCTGAGAGGCACACACAGAAACAAGCAGCTGTTGTGCTACTGTGCACAGGGCTTGAACAGGTTGAATCACCAGGGCTGCCTGGCTAGCAAGGTGAGACACTGTGTAGCAGCAGCCATGTTCTGCATCACCACCTCTGTACTGAAAGCTCCAGCAGTGGTCCACTGTTGTTGCATGCCTGCATCACCACTGCTGCATGCCATGCTCATCAGCTGCAATTCCCTTTGGTGTCTTGATTGCTGCCTTGGTGGCATGCAGGGTCTGAAAGGCACACACAGAAACAAGCAGCTGTTGTGCTACTGTGCACAAGGCTTGAACAGGTTGAATCACCAGGGCTGCCTGGCTAGCAAGGTGAGACACTGTGTAGCAGCAAGTTCTGCATCACCACCTCTGTACTTGATGCTCTAGCAGTGGTCCACTGTTGCTGCATGTCTGCATCACCAATGCTGCATGCCATGCTCATCAGCTGCATTTCCCTTTGGTGTCTTGAATGCTGCCTTGGTGGCATGCAAGGTCTGAGAGTCACACAGAAAAACAAGCAGCTGTTGTGCTACTATGCACAGGGCTTGAACAGGTTGATTCACCAGGGCTGCCTGGCTAGCAAGGTGAGACACTGTTAGCAGCATGTTCTGCATCACCACCTCTGTACTTGATGCTCTAGCAGTGGTCCACTGTTGCTGCATGACTGCATCACCACTGCTGCATGCCATGCTCATCAGCTGCATTTCCCTTTGGTGTCTTGAATGCTGCCTTGGTGGCATGCAGGGTCTGAGAGGCACACACAGAAACAAGCAGCTGTTGTGCTACTGTGCACAGGGCTTGAACAAGTTGAATCACCAGGGCTGCCTGGCTAGCAAGGTGAGACACTGTGTAGCAGCATGTTTTGCATCACCACCTCTGTACTGAAAGCTCCAGCAGTGGTCCACTGTTGTTGCATGCCTGCATCACCACTGCTGCATGCCATGCTCATCAGCTGCAATTCCCTTTGGTGTCTTGATTGCTGCCTTGGTGGCATGCAGGGTCTGAGAGGCACACACAGAAACAAGCAGCTGTTGTGCTACTGTGCACAAGGCTTGAACAGGTTGAATCACCAGGGCTGCCTGGCTAGCAAGGTGAGACACTGTGTAGCAGCATGTTCTGCATCACCACCTCTGTACTTGATGCTCTAGCAGTGGTCCACTGTTGCTGCATGTCTGCATCACCAATGCTGCATGCCATGCTCATCAGCTGCATTTCCCTTTGGTGTCTTGAATGCTGCCTTGGTGGCATGCAAGGTCTGAGAGTCACACAGAAAAACAAGCAGCTGTTGTGCTACTATGCACAGGGCTTGAACAGGTTGATTCACCAGGGCTGCCTGGCTAGCAAGGTGAGACACTGTGTAGCAGCATGTTCTGCATCACCACCTCTGTACTGAAAGCTCCAGCAGTGGTCCACTGTTGCTGCATGCCTGCATCACCACTGCTGCATGCCATACTCATCAGCTGCATTTCCCTTTGGTGTCTTGAATGCTGCCTTGGTGGCATGCAGGGTCTGAGAGGCACACACAGAAACAAGCAGCTGTTGTGCTACTGTGCACAGGGCTTGAACAGGTCGAATCACCAGGGCTGCCTGGCTAGCAAGGTGAGACACTGTGTAGCAGCATGTTCTGCATCACCACCTTTGTACTGAAAGCTCCAGCAGTGGTCCACTGTTGCTGCATGCCTGCATCACCACTGCTGCATGCCATGCTCATCAGCTGCAATTCCCTTTGGTGTCTTGATTGCTGCCTTGGTGGCATGCAGGGTCTGAGAGGCACACACAGAAACAAGCAGCTGTTGTGCTACTGTGCACAGGGCTTGAACAGGTTGAATCACCAGGGC
This sequence comes from Asterella californica, assembly GCA_036924285.1. Taxonomy (NCBI): domain Eukaryota; kingdom Viridiplantae; phylum Streptophyta; class Marchantiopsida; order Marchantiales; family Aytoniaceae; genus Asterella; species Asterella californica. The sequence goes on along the minus strand of JAYKYS010000517.1, from coordinate 21,616 downwards.
TGCCTGGCTAGCAAGGTGAGACACTGTGTAGCAGCATGTTCTGCATCACCACCTCTGTACTTGATGCTCTAGCAGTGGTCCACTGTTGCTGCATGACTGCATCACCACTGCTGCATGCCATGCTCATCAGCTGCAATTCCCTTTGGTGTCTTGATTGCTGCCTTGGTGGCATGCAGGGTCTGAGAGGCACACACAGAAACAAGCAGCTGTTGTGCTACTGTGCACAGGGCTTGAACAGGTTGAATCACCAGGGCTGCCTGGCTAGCAAGGTGAGACACTGTGTAGCAGCATGTTCTGCATCACCACCTCTGTACTTGATGCTCTAGCAGTGGTCCACTGTTGCTGCATGACTGCATCACCACTGCTGCATGCCATGCTCATCAGCTGCATTTCCCTTTGGTGTCTTGAATGCTGCCTTGGTGGCATGCAGGGTCTGAGAGGCACACACAGAAACAAGCAGCTGTTGTGCTACTGTGCACAGGGCTTGAACAAGTTGAATCACCAGGGCTGCCTGGCTAGCAAGGTGAGACACTGTGTAGCAGCATGTTCTGCATCACCACCTCTGTACTTGATGCTCTAGCAGTGGTCCACTGTTGCTGCATGTCTGCATCACCACTGCTGCATGCCATGCTCATCAGCTGCATTTCCCTTTGGTGTCTTGAATGCTGCCTTGGTGGCATGCAAGGTCTGAGAGTCACACAGAAAAACAAGCAGCTGTTGTGCTACTATGCACAGGGCTTGAACAGGTTGATTCACCAGGGCTGCCTGGCTAGCAAGGTGAGACACTGTGTAGCAGCATGTTCTGCATCACCACCTCTGTACTGAAAGCTCCAGCAGTGGTCCACTGTTGCTGCATGCCTGCATCACCACTGCTGCATGCCATGCTCATCAGCTGCAATTCCCTTTGGTGTCTTGATTGCTGCCTTGGGGCATGCAGGGTCTGAGAGGCACACACAGAAACAAGCAGCTGTTATGCTACTGTGCACAGGGCTTGAACAGGTTGAATCACCAGGGCTGCCTGGCTAGCAAGGTGAGACACTGTGTAGCAGCATGTTTTGCATCACCACCTCTGTACTGAAAGCTCCAGCAGTGGTCCACTGTTGCTGCATGCCTGCATCACCACTGCTGCATGCCATGCTCATCAGCTGCAATTCCCTTTGGTGTCTTGATTGCTGCCGCAAGGCACTGGTGATGCAGCTGTGAATGTGGTTTGCTCATGCTACAGGACTGGATGTGCTTGACAATTGCCCATGTTACATGCAGGCCCTGCAACTCATTGCTGCATAGAGGCCGGATGCATGGCTCAGAGTTTACATTCAAGCTTGTTCAGGTCTGCTTGCCTGAATGTAGCAAGCTGGTGGTCATGTGCAACAACCGGAAGCGCCAGTTTGTGTGCCTGCGTCAAGTGTACAAGTCCTGTTTGGATGGACTCCTGCCCAGCTACCCATCCTTCTACAGAATCTGCACCAGGCTCAGCAAGAACCAGTCCACACTGCTGACTGGTCAGGACAAACAGCTGTTGGTTGCACTTGCTGGCTTGGACGCCAGCGTGCCCAATGTCATGATTGTCAGCCTGGCAGTATGCTGCAGTGCCCTCAAGCTCTGCAAAGTGCCAGCTGCTGTTCTCCATGCCTTTGATGACATCAGATTGAGGCCAGCCAGCCATGTAGTGCTGGAACTGCCTGAGCATGTTCTTGCAGCACATGCACAGCCCAGCCCAAATCCTGTGCAGCTGCAGATGACCACTCCATTCCCAGTGACATTGCCTGAGTGCCTGCTGCCAGCAGATTTCAACCAGCGGCATGGTCTGCTTGCCAAGCCCTACAAGCACCTTGTTCACAGAGCTGTGCTTGCACAACACATGGGAGAGTTTGAGTCTTTCTCCACCAACCCCTTCCTGCTGAACAGGAAGGGTGCAGCACACAGCAGCAGGACATGGCAGAACACTAAGAAGCATGTCTACCTGTTTCTTGGACACTTCCGCCACTACCACCAGGTCTCACAGCCCACTCTGCAGCTGTTTCTGTACACTCCGCTCATTGCTCAGTATGTCAGCTTCCACATAGCAGCTGCCCACAGTCACCTGTACATCAGGAACTTTCTGAGCTGTGCTAAGCATGTGCTGAAATGGTGGCAGTCAAAGCCAGGAGGCCAGCACCCCAGCTTTGTGCAGGGCCTGGAGTGGCTGCAGTCACTTGGACTTCAGGTGCTGTGCTGTCTGTCACACTGTACTGCAGCGGCAGAAAGCAAATCATGATGTGCCCCAAGATGAATGCTTGCGGTGCACAGTTGCTGCCAGGTGCATGTGGCATAGGCATGCTCTCACTAGCCTCACGCTTGCATGCAGACATGTGCAGTCACGCGTTGCATGCTCACAGTAGCATCCTGGCTTGAGGCTGATGTACTGATCAACCACAATGCACATTGGCAGGGTTGGTCTTGCTACGCTGCTGAGCCTGCCTTGTCATCCAGTTGTACCGACTCTGGCATGCAACTGCAAATGGCAGATCAGCTGCCCAGACCCACCAAAGACCCAGAGAGCCTGTCTGCAATTGGCAAGTGGATGTCTGCTGCAGACCTTGTGCACCTCATCCACAAGGCTCAGCAACACTGTGAGGCTCAGATGCAGCAACGAGGCGTCACGGTCGAGACCAGCAGGGACATGCATGATGCAGCGCTTGCAGCAATGACCTTCTCTCACCTGCCCCCTGTCAGGCTGTCATGCATCAGGAGCCTGGTGGTGCCTACATATACAGGGCACTGCCTGCACCTTGACTGCAAGGAGCTTGGTTGTGAGGGCAACAGGCTGTACATTGTGAGCGAGTCCCCTTTGCTGATGCACATCAAGCTGCCGCATCACAAGAATGCACGCAAGTGGGGCAAGGCTGTCATAGCGTTTGATCTGCCACCAGACTTGGCTCAACTGATGCACACATACATGGGGGCTCCACGCAAAGCGCTGCTTGACCACCACCTGCTGATCGGTGACACCTGCCCATATGTGCTCATGGACATGCATGGGAGGGGCTTTGTGGATGCAGCAGCTTTCTGCCTTTACTGGCAGAGGTGGCTGGTCTCAAGGGGGGGTGTCCCTATGAACCCCAGCATGTGCAGGCAAGTGTTTGTGGATGAACGGCGGTCCAGCAGTGCTGCAGCTGGACCATCCAATGAAGGAGCTGCTATGGTGATGGGTCACAGCATAAAGCAGTGGAACAAGTGGTATGACATGCAGTACCACCCAAGGATGGCTCAGGATGCTGTAGATGGCATGCATTGCTGGAGGACAACGATGCTGCAGTCACGCACACATGCTGCGCCTGACCTGACCCTGAGCACAGCCTTGCATTGTGGGCATGTCCTGGTGTCAGAGTGTGAGGAGTCAGACTACCAGTCATGCTGTTCTGATGCTGCCAGCATGGCAGCTAGTGACCTTGAGGTTGACTTGGACTGATTCATCAGTTGCATGCTGATTCAGTTACATATGAAATATTTTACATGAATGAATGTGGTTTTGAGAGATGGAATGAGTGTGGTTGACTGTGTGACCAGTTGCAGCAGTATGCTGGGGGGGGGGGCATGACCATGTAGGGTAGCATACATGCAACATCATGCACGAAGCTTTGGGTGCCGATTTGGGGGTCGAGCTTTGCTGCTACGGGCCTGAGAATTCGCGGGGGCTTCCCCTATTTTTGGAATGTGCGCACGATTCTGAGCAGTTTGGGACTTGAATGGGCCGATTTGATGCAGTATTGTAGAAGTTATGGTCATTTGAAGGTTGGGGGGTGGTAGTGTGCTCGGGAAAACGTTGTGTTGGCGCTGCCGCCGGGTGGCTGCAGTAGCTGTGGTCACCGTGGAATGTATTTAGGGCCAAACAGATCGTGAAACGGCCACACATGCGCCGAGATACATGGCTGACAGTGGTACATGCATGCCTTGTAACGCCTTGTAACGCCAGTATCATGTTTGCAACTGCAGTTCTGCATCGTGCAAGAGCCTGCATGCATTCATTCAACATGCAACAAGACAGGTTCACCAGTCTTGGCACACACTCAGGAAGCATTGCCTTGATAAAAATAATTTTGTGACAGTACTGTCACAAGTGTTCTGAATTGGTATTCATCAAAGCATGCCAAACAGCCGGAACCCAACAGCAGAGCCTGGGGCAGCCATGTTCGTTCAGCACTTTGTTGCCCAGCACCCTTTGTGAAAGCAGCCTCTTGTCAAGTGAAGTCACTTTACAAGGAAGTGGCTGTACTGCTGTTTTTAATGAATGTGACTTGTCATGTGCATATACCCATTGGGCACATTTCCCAGGATTCATGCACATCCGTTTCATGAAATCGGTTCAGGAGCCATGATGACACCTGACGACGTGGCTGCTGCTTGCAAAACAGAGTGCACCACCAAAACAATGTTGCAGCCCAGCTGCGCCAAAAAGTTGAGAGCAAAGCCGCGCAATCAAGTGGGTGAAATCAGGTTTTCCTGTGAGGTGACTGCAGTCTAAAGACACCATTAGGAGGGGTGCAGGCCAGAACAGCATCAGTACAGGCTCACAACATGCCACTGGGTGTGCAGTGCAGCTGCAGAGTGTAGGAGCAGCACAGATTGACAGGTTCCTTTAGTAGCGCGTGTTGAATAAACACATTTTGCTGGATGGGTGGCATCCCTTGCACAAAGCACTGCAGCAGCATGCACAGGCATGCACAGGCATGCACATGCATTCACCAACATGCACCCAGCCTGCAGCAGCCTTTTTCTGTGGCCACAGTCAAGGAAGGGCATGCTACCAAAGCCATGGCTGATTGGCCTGCCACACTGGACGCTTGAGGGCACACGGCTGGCGCCTGCTCAGGCTTCAGCCATTGTGCATGTTGATGCAGAGTCACGACAGCAGATTCCGTGGCTTTCGCTGCAGCGAGCGGCTACCAGGCTGCTGCTCTTCGATCACATGGTGGTGGTCGGTGCAGACACGAATCAGCACAGGCACCCCCTGGGAGGGCTGCAACAGTTGCACCATCGACAGCTCACCTCCAGATACGCCTGCCTCCACGAAATGAGAAGACAGCGTCTGCTGCTCGAGCTCGTACAAACCATAGTTGAACCTGCATGCCTGCTGCTGGCAAACGTCCTGTCCGTGGACAGTGCTGTTGCAGGCCTCAGTACCATCACGGCATCTGTAGTGGCCATAGCCCAGGCGTTTGCGACCGTGCCAGCGCTGAGGGACCGTGGGCAGCAAGTAACAGTAATGTTAACAGTAGGTTAGTAATGGCAGGACAGGAATTGCCGCGCAGAAGAAGATCAACTGGACGCTCTTTGTCGTTGGCAACCTCAGCTGCTTGCACTGTTTTCGGTTGCGTTGCAGCAGCGTCCTTGCCTTGGAAACTTGTTGGACAGCATTTTCTACCAAGATTGTGTCGCCCAGAGCCAGGGTGGGCAGCTCCACTGTGAGAGGCAGGCCTCAAGCCTCAGGCCTTATTTTTAAAAACTTTGACAGCCGATCTTCGCCGATAGAGGCCCTACTCACGGTATGAGCTCTTGTTCTAGAATAGTAGCATCGCCAGCGCACCTGCTTGCTCAAGCAAGGCACAGAAGGGCAGGTCGGCAACGCGAAAGTGCAGGGCTGTTTGACTGACATCAGGTTGTCATCCTTTGCAGTCAGAGCCGGTGCATGGTGTCCGGCTGGTTCCAGAGCCTTCAGCATGCGTGCTCGAGTTCATAGGTGTCTCCTGGCTACATTTCCTTGGTGCACGGGGCGGGCTGATTTGCCCAAGTTCCATCACCTGGCAAGTTAGATCTATGTCACACCACCAAAGGTAGGCCTCACAGGGACACCTGCCCTTCTCTGTGCATGCTGCCAGTATCATTGGAGGGTCATGCCTGCCTTGCTGGGCTGGGCACTTCACTGCAGCACCAGCAAAGCCTTGCAGTAGATCTGGCTCTCGGAGGCAGTCCCATGCCTTGTGGCTCTGGGCTGGTCACAAGTCTTAGAATGCCTTGATCTGCTTGCATCTGCCTCTCTACATACATTACCCAGCTGCCTGAGCTTTGGCACCCTGAGTGCCCACAACCAATGTGAGTTTTGGCCTGTCATGTTGCTGCCTGTCTGGCTTCTTCTTTTTGCTTTCAAGATAGCTTGCTCACTCAGGATCCAAGGGCCCTGCTGCCTGGCTGACTTCTGCATGCAACTGTGCTGCCATCATTCCTCATCTGTGAAAAGTTTGGGCCTGTCAAGTTGAATCTTGTAGCTACAGATGCATGCCACCTCAGAAATAGCCTTTCTCCCTAAGCCATGCCTTGGTGGCATGCAAGGTCTGAGAGTCACACAGAAAAACAAGCAGCTGTTGTGCTACTATGCACAGGGCTTGAACAGGTTGATTCACCAGGGCTGCCTGGCTAGCAAGGTGAGACACTGTGTAGCAGCATGTTCTGCATCACCACCTCTGTACTTGATGCTCTAGCAGTGGTCCACTGTTGCTGCATGACTGCATCACCACTGCTGCATGCCATGCTCATCATCTGCATTTCCCTTTGGTGTCTTGAATGCTGCCTTGGTGGCATGCAGGGTCTAAGAGTCACACAGAAAAACAAGCAGCTGTTGTGCTACTATGCACAGGGCTTGAACAGGTTGATTCACCAGGGCTGCCTGGCTAGCAAGGTGAGACACTGTGTAGCAGCATGTTCTGCATCACCACCTCTGTACTTGATGCTCTAGCAGTGGTCCACTGTTGCTGCATGTCTGCATCACCACTGCTGCATGCCATGCTCATCAGCTGCATTTCCCTTTGGTGTCTTGAATGCTGCCTTGGTGGCATGCAGGGTCTGAGAGGCACACACAGAAACAAGCAGCTGTTGTGCTACTGTGCACAGGGCTTGAACAGGTCGAATCACCAGGGCTGCCTGGCTAGCAAGGTGAGACACTGTGTAGCAGCATGTTCTGCATCACCACCTTTGTATTGAAAGCTCCAGCAGTGGTCCACTGTTGCTGCATGCCTGCATCACCACTGCTGCATGCCATGCTCATCAGCTGCAATTCCCTTTGGTGTCTTGATTACTGCCTTGGTGGCATGCAGGGTCTGAGAGGCACACACAGAAACAAGCAGCTGTTATGCTACTGTGCACAGGGCTTGAACAGGTCGAATCACTAGGGCTGCCTGGCTAGCAAGGTGAGACACTGTGTAGCAGCATGTTCTGCATCACCACCTCTGTACTGAAAGCTCCAGCAGTGGTCCACTGTTGCTGCATGCATGCATCACCACTGCTGCATGCCATGCTCATCAGCTGCAATTCCCTTTGGTGTCTTGATTGCTGCCTTGGTGGCATGCAGGGTCTGAGAGGCACACACAGAAACAAGCAGCTGTTGTGCTACTGTGCACAGGGCTTGAACAGGTTGAATCACCAGGGCTGCCTGGCTAGCAAGGTGAGACACTGTGTAGCAGCATGTTCTGCATCACCACCTCTGTACTGAAAGCTCCAGCAGTGGTCCACTGTTGCTGCATGCCTGCATCACCACTGCTGCATGCCATACTCATCAGCTGCAATTCCCTTTGGTGTCTTGATTGCTGCCTTGGGGCATGCAAGGTCTGAGAGGCACACACAGAAACAAGCAGCTGTTATGCTACTGTGCACAGGGCTTGAACAGGTTGAATCACCAGGGCTGCCTGGCTAGCAAGGTGAGACACTGTGTAGCAGCATGTTTTGCATCACCACCTCTGTACTGAAAGCTCCAGCAGTGGTCCACTGTTGTTGCATGCCTGCATCACCACTGCTGCATGCCATGCTCATCAGCTGCAATTCCCTTTGGTGTCTTGATTGCTGCCTTGGTGGCATGCAGGGTCTGAGAGGCACACACAGAAACAAGCAGCTGTTGTGCTACTGTGCACAGGGCTTGAACAGGTTGAATCACCAGGGCTGCCTGGCTAGCAAGGTGAGACACTGTGTAGCAGCATGTTCTGCATCACCACCTCTGTACTTGATGCTCTAGCAGTGGTCCACTGTTGCTGCATGTCTGCATCACCACTGCTGCATGCCATGCTCATCAGCTGCATTTCCCTTTGGTGTCTTGAATGCTGCCTTGGTGGCATGCAGGGTCTGAGAGGCACACACAGAAACAAGCAGCTGTTGTGCTACTATGCACAGGGCTTGAACAGGTTGATTCACCAGGGCTGCCTGGCTAGCAAGGTGAGACACTGTGTAGCAGCATGTTCTGCATCACCACCTCTGTAATGAAAGCTCCAGCAGTGGTCCACTGTTGCTGCATGCCTGCATCACCACTGCTGCATGCCATACTCATCAGCTGCAATTCCCTTTGGTGTCTTGATTGCTGCCTTGGGGCATGCAAGGTCTGAGAGGCACACACAGAAACAAGCAGCTGTTGTGCTACTGTGCACAGGGCTTGAACAGGTTGAATCACCAGGGCTGCCTGGCTAGCAAGGTGAGACACTGTGTAGCAGCATGTTCTGCATCACCACCTCTGTACTTGATGCTCTAGCAGTGGTCCACTGTTGCTGCATGTCTGCATCACCACTGCTGCATGCCATGCTCATCAGCTGCATTTCCCTTTGGTGTCTTGAATGCTGCCTTGGTGGCATGCAGGGTCTGAGAGGCACACACAGAAACAAGCAGCTGTTGTGCTACTATGCACAGGGCTTGAACAGGTTGATTCACCAGGGCTGCCTGGCTAGCAAGGTGAGACACTGTGTAGCAGCATGTTCTGCATCACCACCTCTGTACTTGATGCTCTAGCAGTGGTCCACTGTTGCTGCATGTCTGCATCACCACTGCTGCATGCCATGCTCATCAGCTGCATTTCCCTTTGGTGTCTTGAATGCTGCCTTGGTGGCATGCAGGGTCTGAGAGGCACACACAGAAACAAGCAGCTGTTGTGCTACTGTGCACAGGGCTTGAACAGGTCGAATCACCAGGGCTGCCTGGCTAGCAAGGTGAGACACTGTGTAGCAGCATGTTCTGCATCACCACCTCTGTACTGAAAGCTCCAGCAGTGGTCCACTGTTGCTGCATGCCTGCATCACCACTGCTGCATGCCATGCTCATCAGCTGCAATTCCCTTTGGTGTCTTGATTGCTGCCTTGGTGGCATGCAGGGTCTGAGAGGCACACACAGAAACAAGCAGCTGTTGTGCTACTGTGCACAGGGCTTGAACAGGTTGAATCACCAGGGCTGCCTGGCTAGCAAGGTGAGACACTGTGTAGCAGCATGTTCTGCATCACCACCTCTGTACTGAAAGCTCCAGCAGTGGTCCACTGTTGCTGCATGTCTGCATCACCACTGCTGCATGCCATGCTCATCAGCTGCATTTCCCTTTGGTGTCTTGAATGCTGCCTTGGTGGCATGCAGGGTCTGAGAGGCACACACAGAAACAAGCAGCTGTTGTGCTACTATGCACAGGGCTTGAACAGGTTGATTCACCAGGGCTGCCTGGCTAGCAAGGTGAGACACTGTGTAGCAGCATGTTCTGCATCACCACCTCTGTACTGAAAGCTCCAGCAGTGGTCCACTGTTGCTGCATGCCTGCATCACCACTGCTGCATGCCATGCTCATCAGCTGCAATTCCCTTTGGTGTCTTGATTGCTGCCTTGGTGGCATGCAGGGTCTGAGAGGCACACACAGAAACAAGCAGCTGTTGTGCTACTATGCACAGGGCTTGAACAGGTTGATTCACCAGGGCTGCCTGGCTAGCAAGGTGAGACACTGTGTAGCAGCATGTTCTGCATCACCACCTCTGTACTGAAAGCTCCAGCAGTGGTCCACTGTTGCTGCATGCCTGCATCACCACTGCTGCATGCCATGCTCATCAGCTGCAATTCCCTTTGGTGTCTTGATTGCTGCCTTGGTGGCATGCAGGGTCTGAGAGGCACACACAGAAACAAGCAGCTGTTGTGCTACTGTGCACAGGGCTTGAACAGGTTGAATCACCAGGGCTGCCTGGCTAGCAAGGTGAGACACTGTGTAGCAGCATGTTCTGCATCACCACCTCTGTACTGAAAGCTCCAGCAGTGGTCCACTGTTGTTGCATGCCTGCATCACCACTGCTGCATGCCATGCTCATCAGCTGCAATTCCCTTTGGTGTCTTGATTGCTGCCTTGGTGGCATGCAGGGTCTGAAAGGCACACACAGAAACAAGCAGCTGTTGTGCTACTGTGCACAGGGCTTGAACAGGTTGAATCACCAGGGCTGCCTGGCTAGCAAGGTGAGACACTGTGTAGCAGCATGTTCTGCATCACCACCTCTGTACTGAAAGCTCCAGCAGTGGTCCACTGTTGCTGCATGCCTGCATCACCACTGCTGCATGCCATACTCATCAGCTGCAATTCCCTTTGGTGTCTTGATTGCTGCCTTGGGGCATGCAAGGTCTGAGAGGCACACACAGAAACAAGCAGCTGTTATGCTACTGTGCACAGGGCTTGAACAGGTTGAATCACCAGGGCTGCCTGGCTAGCAAGGTGAGACACTGTGTAGCAGCATGTTTTGCATCACCACCTCTGTACTGAAAGCTCCAGCAGTGGTCCACTGTTGTTGCATGCCTGCATCACCACTGCTGCATGCCATGCTCATCAGCTGCAATTCCCTTTGGTGTCTTGATTGCTGCCTTGGTGGCATGCAGGGTCTGAGAGGCACACACAGAAACAAGCAGCTGTTGTGCTACTGTGCACAGGGCTTGAACAGGTTGAATCACCAGGGCTGCCTGGCTAGCAAGGTGAGACACTGTGTAGCAGCATGTTCTGCATCACCACCTCTGTACTTGATGCTCTAGCAGTGGTCCACTGTTGCTGCATGTCTGCATCACCACTGCTGCATGCCATGCTCATCAGCTGCATTTCCCTTTGGTGTCTTGAATGCTGCCTTGGTGGCATGCAGGGTCTGAGAGGCACACACAGAAACAAGCAGCTGTTGTGCTACTATGCACAGGGCTTGAACAGGTTGATTCACCAGGGCTGCCTGGCTAGCAAGGTGAGACACTGTGTAGCAGCATGTTCTGCATCACCACCTCTGTAATGAAAGCTCCAGCAGTGGTCCACTGTTGCTGCATGCCTGCATCACCACTGCTGCATGCCATACTCATCAGCTGCAATTCCCTTTGGTGTCTTGATTGCTGCCTTGGGGCATGCAAGGTCTGAGAGGCACACACAGAAACAAGCAGCTGTTGTGCTACTGTGCACAGGGCTTGAACAGGTTGAATCACCAGGGCTGCCTGGCTAGCAAGGTGAGACACTGTGTAGCAGCATGTTCTGCATCACCACCTCTGTACTGAAAGCTCCAGCAGTGGTCCACTGTTGCTGCATGTCTGCATCACCACTGCTGCATGCCATGCTCATCAGCTGCATTTCCCTTTGGTGTCTTGAATGCTGCCTTGGTGGCATGCAGGGTCTGAGAGGCACACACAGAAACAAGCAGCTGTTGTGCTACTATGCACAGGGCTTGAACAGGTTGATTCACCAGGGCTGCCTGGCTAGCAAGGTGAGACACTGTGTAGCAGCATGTTCTGCATCACCACCTCTGTACTGAAAGCTCCAGCAGTGGTCCACTGTTGCTGCATGCCTGCATCACCACTGCTGCATGCCATGCTCATCAGCTGCAATTCCCTTTGGTGTCTTGATTGCTGCCTTGGTGGCATGCAGGGTCTGAGAGGCACACACAGAAACAAGCAGCTGTTGTGCTACTGTGCACAGGGCTTGAACAGGTTGAATCACCAGGGCTGCCTGGCTAGCAAGGTGAGACACTGTGTAGCAGCATGTTCTGCATCACCACCTCTGTACTTGATGCCTTAGCAGTGGTCCACTGTTGCTGCATGACTGCATCACCACTGCTGCATGCCATGCTCATCAGCTGCATTTCCCTTTGGTGTCTTGAATGCTGCCTTGGTGGCATGCAGGGTCTCAGAGGCACACACAGAAACAAGCAGCTGTTGTGCTACTGTGCACAGGGCTTGAACAGGTTGAATCACCAGGGCTGCCTGGCTAGCAAGGTGAGACACTGTGTAGCAGCATGTTTTGCATCACCACCTCTGTACTTGATGCTCTAGCAGTGGTCCACTGTTGCTGCATGTCTGCATCACCACTGCTGCATGCCATGCTCATCAGCTGCATTTCCCTTTGGTGTCTTGAATGCTGCCTTGGTGGCATGCAGGGTCTGAGAGGCACACACAGAAACAAGCAGCTGTTGTGCTACTATGCACAGGGCTTGAACAGGTTGATTCACCAGGGCTGCCTGGCTAGCAAGGTGAGACACTGTGTAGCAGCATGTTCTGCATCACCACCTCTGTACTTGATGCTCTAGCAGTGGTCCACTGTTGCTGCATGTCTGCATCACCACTGCTGCATGCCATGCTCATCAGCTGCATTTCCCTTTGGTGTCTTGATTGCTGCCTTGGTGGCATGCAGGGTCTGAGAGGCACACACAGAAACAAGCAGCTGTTGTGCTACTATGCACAGGGCTTGAACAGGTTGATTCACCAGGGCTGCCTGGCTAGCAAGGTGAGACACTGTGTAGCAGCATGTTCTGCATCACCACCTCTGTACTTGATGCTCTAGCAGTGGTCCACTGTTGCTGCATGTCTGCATCACCACTGCTGCATGCCATGCTCATCAGCTGCATTTCCCTTTGGTGTCTTGAATGCTGCCTTGGTGGCATGCAGGGTCTGAGAGGCACACACAGAAACAAGCAGCTGTTGTGCTACTGTGCACAGGGCTTGAACAGGTCGAATCACCAGGGCTGCCTGGCTAGCAAGGTGAGACACTGTGTAGCAGCATGTTCTGCATCACCACCTCTGTACTTGATGCTCTAGCAGTGGTCCACTGTTGCTGCATGTCTGCATCACCACTGCTGCATGCCATGCTCATCAGCTGCATTTCCCTTTGGTGTCTTGAATGCTGCCTTGGTGGCATGCAGGGTCTGAGAGGCACACACAGAAACAAGCAGCTGTTGTGCTACTGTGCACAGGGCTTGAACAGGTCGAATCACCAGGGCTGCCTGGCTAGCAAGGTGAGACACTGTGTAGCAGCATGTTCTGCATCACCACCTCTGTACTGAAAGCTCCAGCAGTGGTCCACTGTTGCTGCATGCCTGCATCACCACTGCTGCATGCCATGCTCATCAGCTGCAATTCCCTTTGGTGTCTTGATTGCTGCCTTGGTGGCATGCAGGGTCTGAGAGGCACACACAGAAACAAGCAGCTGTTGTGCTACTGTGCACAGGGCTTGAACAGGTTGAATCACCAGGGCTGCCTGGCTAGCAAGGTGAGACACTGTGTAGCAGCATGTTCTGCATCACCACCTCTGTACTGAAAGCTCCAGCAGTGGTCCACTGTTGCTGCATGTCTGCATCACCACTGCTGCATGCCATGCTCATCAGCTGCATTTCCCTTTGGTGTCTTGAATGCTGCCTTGGTGGCATGCAGGGTCTGAGAGGCACACACAGAAACAAGCAGCTGTTGTGCTACTATGCACAGGGCTTGAACAGGTTGATTCACCAGGGCTGCCTGGCTAGCAAGGTGAGACACTGTGTAGCAGCATGTTCTGCATCACCACCTCTGTACTGAAAGCTCCAGCAGTGGTCCACTGTTGCTGCATGCCTGCATCACCACTGCTGCATGCCATGCTCATCAGCTGCAATTCCCTTTGGTGTCTTGATTGCTGCCTTGGTGGCATGCAGGGTCTGAGAGGCACACACAGAAACAAGCAGCTGTTGTGCTACTATGCACAGGGCTTGAACAGGTTGATTCACCAGGGCTGCCTGGCTAGCAAGGTGAGACACTGTGTAGCAGCATGTTCTGCATCACCACCTCTGTACTGAAAGCTCCAGCAGTGGTCCACTGTTGCTGCATGCCTGCATCACCACTGCTGCATGCCATGCTCATCAGCTGCAATTCCCTTTGGTGTCTTGATTGCTGCCTTGGTGGCATGCAGGGTCTGAGAGGCACACACAGAAACAAGCAGCTGTTGTGCTACTGTGCACAGGGCTTGAACAGGTTGAATCACCAGGGCTGCCTGGCTAGCAAGGTGAGACACTGTGTAGCAGCATGTTCTGCATCACCACCTCTGTACTGAAAGCTCCAGCAGTGGTCCACTGTTGTTGCATGCCTGCATCACCACTGCTGCATGCCATGCTCATCAGCTGCAATTCCCTTTGGTGTCTTGATTGCTGCCTTGGTGGCATGCAGGGTCTGAAAGGCACACACAGAAACAAGCAGCTGTTGTGCTACTGTGCACAGGGCTTGAACAGGTTGAATCACCAGGGCTGCCTGGCTAGCAAGGTGAGACACTGTGTAGCAGCATGTTCTGCATCACCACCTCTGTACTGAAAGCTCCAGCAGTGGTCCACTGTTGCTGCATGCCTGCATCACCACTGCTGCATGCCATACTCATCAGCTGCAATTCCCTTTGGTGTCTTGATTGCTGCCTTGGGGCATGCAAGGTCTGAGAGGCACACACAGAAACAAGCAGCTGTTATGCTACTGTGCACAGGGCTTGAACAGGTTGAATCACCAGGGCTGCCTGGCTAGCAAGGTGAGACACTGTGTAGCAGCATGTTTTGCATCACCACCTCTGTACTGAAAGCTCCAGCAGTGGTCCACTGTTGTTGCATGCCTGCATCACCACTGCTGCATGCCATGCTCATCAGCTGCAATTCCCTTTGGTGTCTTGATTGCTGCCTTGGTGGCATGCAGGGTCTGAGAGGCACACACAGAAACAAGCAGCTGTTGTGCTACTGTGCACAGGGCTTGAACAGGTTGAATCACCAGGGCTGCCTGGCTAGCAAGGTGAGACACTGTGTAGCAGCATGTTCTGCATCACCACCTCTGTACTTGATGCTCTAGCAGTGGTCCACTGTTGCTGCATGTCTGCATCACCACTGCTGCATGCCATGCTCATCAGCTGCATTTCCCTTTGGTGTCTTGAATGCTGCCTTGGTGGCATGCAGGGTCTGAGAGGCACACACAGAAACAAGCAGCTGTTGTGCTACTATGCACAGGGCTTGAACAGGTTGATTCACCAGGGCTGCCTGGCTAGCAAGGTGAGACACTGTGTAGCAGCATGTTCTGCATCACCACCTCTGTAATGAAAGCTCCAGCAGTGGTCCACTGTTGCTGCATGCCTGCATCACCACTGCTGCATGCCATACTCATCAGCTGCAATTCCCTTTGGTGTCTTGATTGCTGCCTTGGGGCATGCAAGGTCTGAGAGGCACACACAGAAACAAGCAGCTGTTGTGCTACTGTGCACAGGGCTTGAACAGGTTGAATCACCAGGGCTGCCTGGCTAGCAAGGTGAGACACTGTGTAGCAGCATGTTCTGCATCACCACCTCTGTACTGAAAGCTCCAGCAGTGGTCCACTGTTGCTGCATGTCTGCATCACCACTGCTGCATGCCATGCTCATCAGCTGCATTTCCCTTTGGTGTCTTGAATGCTGCCTTGGTGGCATGCAGGGTCTGAGAGGCACACACAGAAACAAGCAGCTGTTGTGCTACTATGCACAGGGCTTGAACAGGTTGATTCACCAGGGCTGCCTGGCTAGCAAGGTGAGACACTGTGTAGCAGCATGTTCTGCATCACCACCTCTGTACTGAAAGCTCCAGCAGTGGTCCACTGTTGCTGCATGCCTGCATCACCACTGCTGCATGCCATGCTCATCAGCTGCAATTCCCTTTGGTGTCTTGATTGCTGCCTTGGTGGCATGCAGGGTCTGAGAGGCACACACAGAAACAAGCAGCTGTTGTGCTACTGTGCACAGGGCTTGAACAGGTTGAATCACCAGGGCTGCCTGGCTAGCAAGGTGAGACACTGTGTAGCAGCATGTTCTGCATCACCACCTCTGTACTTGATGCCTTAGCAGTGGTCCACTGTTGCTGCATGACTGCATCACCACTGCTGCATGCCATGCTCATCAGCTGCATTTCCCTTTGGTGTCTTGAATGCTGCCTTGGTGGCATGCAGGGTCTCAGAGGCACACACAGAAACAAGCAGCTGTTGTGCTACTGTGCACAGGGCTTGAACAGGTTGATTCACCAGGGCTGCCTGGCTAGCAAGGTGAGACACTGTGTAGCAGCATGTTCTGCATCACCACCTCTGTACTTGATGCTCTAGCAGTGGTCCACTGTTGCTGCATGTCTGCATCACCACTGCTGCATGCCATGCTCATCAGCTGCATTTCCCTTTGGTGTCTTGATTGCTGCCTTGGTGGCATGCAGGGTCTGAGAGGCACACACAGAAACAAGCAGCTGTTGTGCTACTATGCACAGGGCTTGAACAGGTTGATTCACCAGGGCTGCCTGGCTAGCAAGGTGAGACACTGTGTAGCAGCATGTTCTGCATCACCACCTCTGTACTTGATGCTCTAGCAGTGGTCCACTGTTGCTGCATGTCTGCATCACCACTGCTGCATGCCATGCTCATCAGCTGCATTTCCCTTTGGTGTCTTGAATGCTGCCTTGGTGGCATGCAGGGTCTGAGAGGCACACACAGAAACAAGCAGCTGTTGTGCTACTGTGCACAGGGCTTGAACAGGTCGAATCACCAGGGCTGCCTGTCTAGCAAGGTGAGACACTGTGTAGCAGCATGTTCTGCATCACCACCTTTGTACTGAAAGCTCCAGCAGTGGTCCACTGTTGCTGCATGCCTGCATCACCACTGCTGCATGCCATGCTCATCAGCTGCAATTCCCTTTGGTGTCTTGATTGCTGCCTTGGTGGCATGCAGGGTCTGAGAGGCACACACAGAAACAAGCAGCTGTTATGCTACTGTGCACAGGGCTTGAACAGGTCGAATCACCAGGGCTGCCTGGCTAGCAAGGTGAGACACTGTGTAGCAGCATGTTCTGCATCACCACCTCTGTACTGAAAGCTCCAGCAGTGGTCCACTGTTGCTGCATGCCTGCATCACCACTGCTGCATGCCATGCTCATCAGCTGCAATTCCCTTTGGTGTCTTGATTGCTGCCTTGGTGGCATGCAGGGTCTGAGAGGCACACACAGAAACAAGCAGCTGTTGTGCTACTGTGCACAGGGCTTGAACAGGTTGAATCACCAGGGCTGCCTGGCTAGCAAGGTGAGACACTGTGTAGCAGCATGTTCTGCATCACCACCTCTGTACTTGATGCTCTAGCAGTGGTCCACTGTTGCTGCATGACTGCATCACCACTGCTGCATGCCATGCTCATCAGCTGCATTTCCCTTTGGTGTCTTGAATGCTGCCTTGGTGGCATGCAGGGTCTGAGAGGCACACACAGAAACAAGCAGCTGTTGTGCTACTGTGCACAGGGCTTGAACAGGTTGAATCACCAGGGCTGCCTGGCTAGCAAGGTGAGACACTGTGTAGCAGCATGTTCTGCATCACCACCTCTGTACTTGATGCTCTAGCAGTGGTCCACTGTTGCTGCATGTCTGCATCACCACTGCTGCATGCCATGCTCATCAGCTGCATTTCCCTTTGGTGTCTTGAATGCTGCCTTGGTGGCATGCAAGGTCTGAGAGGCACACACAGAAACAAGCAGCTGTTGTGCTACTATGCACAGGGCTTGAACAGGTTGATTCACCAGGGCTGCCTGGCTAGCAAGGTGAGACACTGTGTAGCAGCATGTTCTGCATCACCACCTCTGTAATGAAAGCTCCAGCAGTGGTCCACTGTTGCTGCATGCCTGCATCACCACTGCTGCATGCCATACTCATCAGCTGCAATTCCCTTTGGTGTCTTGATTGCTGCCTTGGGGCATGCAAGGTCTGAGAGGCACACACAGAAACAAGCAGCTGTTGTGCTACTGTGCACAGGGCTTGAACAGGTTGAATCACCAGGGCTGCCTGGCTAGCAAGGTGAGACACTGTGTAGCAGCATGTTCTGCATCACCACCTCTGTACTGAAAGCTCCAGCAGTGGTCCACTGTTGTTGCATGCCTGCATCACCACTGCTGCATGCCATGCTCATCAGCTGCAATTCCCTTTGGTGTCTTGATTGCTGCCTTGGTGGCATGCAGGGTCTGAAAGGCACACACAGAAACAAGCAGCTGTTGTGCTACTGTGCACAAGGCTTGAACAGGTTGAATCACCAGGGCTGCCTGGCTAGCAAGGTGAGACACTGTGTAGCAGCAAGTTCTGCATCACCACCTCTGTACTTGATGCTCTAGCAGTGGTCCACTGTTGCTGCATGTCTGCATCACCAATGCTGCATGCCATGCTCATCAGCTGCATTTCCCTTTGGTGTCTTGAATGCTGCCTTGGTGGCATGCAAGGTCTGAGAGTCACACAGAAAAACAAGCAGCTGTTGTGCTACTATGCACAGGGCTTGAACAGGTTGATTCACCAGGGCTGCCTGGCTAGCAAGGTGAGACACTGTGTAGCAGCATGTTCTGCATCACCACCTCTGTACTGAAAGCTCCAGCAGTGGTCCACTGTTGCTGCATGCCTGCATCACCACTGCTGCATGCCATACTCATCAGCTGCATTTCCCTTTGGTGTCTTGATTGCTGCCTTGGTGGCATGCAGGGTCTGAGAGGCACACACAGAAACAAGCAGCTGTTGTGCTACTGTGCACAGGGCTTGAACAGGTCGAATCACCAGGGCTGCCTGGCTAGCAAGGTGAGACACTGTGTAGCAGCATGTTCTGCATCACCACCTTTGTACTGAAAGCTCCAGCAGTGGTCCACTGTTGCTGCATGTCTGCATCACCACTGCTGCATGCCATGCTCATCAGCTGCATTTCCCTTTGGTGTCTTGAATGCTGCCTTGGTGGCATGCAGGGTCTGAGAGGCACACACAGAAACAAGCAGCTGTTGTGCTACTATGCACAGGGCTTGAACAGGTTGATTCACCAGGGCTGCCTGGCTAGCAAGGTGAGACACTGTGTAGCAGCATGTTCTGCATCACCACCTCTGTACTTGAAAGCTCCAGCAGTGGTCCACTGTTGCTGCATGCCTGCATCACCACTGCTGCATGCCATGCTCATCAGCTGCAATTCCCTTTGGTGTCTTGATTGCTGCCTTGGTGGCATGCAGGGTCTGAGAGGCACACACAGAAACAAGCAGCTGTTATGCTACTGTGCACAGGGCTTGAACAGGTCGAATCACCAGGGCTGCCTGGCTAGCAAGGTGAGACACTGTGTAGCAGCATGTTCTGCATCACCACCTCTGTACTGAAAGCTCCAGCAGTGGTCCACTGTTGCTGCATGCCTGCATCACCACTGCTGCATGCCATGCTCATCAGCTGCAATTCCCTTTGGTGTCTTGATTGCTGCCTTGGTGGCATGCAGGGTCTGAAAGGCACACACAGAAACAAGCAGCTGTTGTGCTACTGTGCACAAGGCTTGAACAGGTTGAATCACCAGGGCTGCCTGGCTAGCAAGGTGAGACACTGTGTAGCAGCAAGTTCTGCATCACCACCTCTGTACTTGATGCTCTAGCAGTGGTCCACTGTTGCTGCATGTCTGCATCACCAATGCTGCATGCCATGCTCATCAGCTGCATTTCCCTTTGGTGTCTTGAATGCTGCCTTGGTGGCATGCAAGGTCTGAGAGTCACACAGAAAAACAAGCAGCTGTTGTGCTACTATGCACAGGGCTTGAACAGGTTGATTCACCAGGGCTGCCTGGCTAGCAAGGTGAGACACTGTGTAGCAGCATGTTCTGCATCACCACCTCTGTACTGAAAGCTCCAGCAGTGGTCCACTGTTGCTGCATGCCTGCATCACCACTGCTGCATGCCATACTCATCAGCTGCATTTCCCTTTGGTGTCTTGATTGCTGCCTTGGTGGCATGCAGGGTCTGAGAGGCACACACAGAAACAAGCAGCTGTTGTGCTACTGTGCACAGGGCTTGAACAGGTCGAATCACCAGGGCTGCCTGGCTAGCAAGGTGAGACACTGTGTAGCAGCATGTTCTGCATCACCACCTTTGTACTTGAAAGCTCCAGCAGTGGTCCACTGTTGCTGCATGTCTGCATCACCACTGCTGCATGCCATGCTCATCAGCTGCATTTCCCTTTGGTGTCTTGAATGCTGCCTTGGTGGCATGCAGGGTCTGAGAGGCACACACAGAAACAAGCAGCTGTTGTGCTACTATGCACAGGGCTTGAACAGGTTGATTCACCAGGGCTGCCTGGCTAGCAAGGTGAGACACTGTGTAGCAGCATGTTCTGCATCACCACCTCTGTACTGAAAGCTCCAGCAGTGGTCCACTGTTGCTGCATGCCTGCATCACCACTGCTGCATGCCATGCTCATCAGCTGCATTTCCCTTTGGTGTCTTGAATGCTGCCTTGGTGGCATGCAGGGTCTGAGAGGCACACACAGAAACAAGCAGCTGTTGTGCTACTGTGCACAGGGCTTGAACAGGTTGAATCACCAGGGCTGCCTGGCTAGCAAGGTGAGACACTGTGTAGCAGCATGTTCTGCATCACCACCTCTGTACTTGAAAGCCTTAGCAGTGGTCCACTGTTGCTGCATGCCTGCATCACCACTGCTGCATGCCATGCTCATCAGCTGCATTTCCCTTTGGTGTCTTGAATGCTGCCTTGGTGGCATGCAGGGTCTGAGAGGCACACACAGAAACAAGCAGCTGTTGTGCTACTGTGCACAGGGCTTGAACAGGTTGAATCACCAGGGCTGCCTGGCTAGCAAGGTGAGACACTGTGTAGCAGCATGTTTTGCATCACCACCTCTGTACTTGATGCTCTAGCAGTGGTCCACTGTTGCTGCATGTCTGCATCACCACTGCTGCATGCCATGCTCATCAGCTGCATTTCCCTTTGGTGTCTTGAATGCTGCCTTGGTGGCATGCAGGGTCTGAGAGGCACACACAGAAACAAGCAGCTGTTGTGCTACTATGCACAGGGCTTGAACAGGTTGATTCACCAGGGCTGCCTGGCTAGCAAGGTGAGACACTGTGTAGCAGCATGTTCTGCATCACCACCTCTGTGCTTGATGCTCTAGCAGTGGTCCACTGTTGCTGCATGTCTGCATCACCACTGCTGCATGCCATGCTCATCAGCTGCATTTCCCTTTGGTGTCTTGATTGCTGCCTTGGTGGCATGCAAGGTCTGAGAGGCACACACAGAAACAAGCAGCTGTTGTGCTACTATGCACAGGGCTTGAACAGGTTGATTCACCAGGGCTGCCTGGCTAGCAAGGTGAGACACTGTGTAGCAGCATGTTCTGCATCACCACCTCTGTACTTGATGCTCTAGCAGTGGTCCACTGTTGCTGCATGTCTGCATCACCACTGCTGCATGCCATGCTCATCAGCTGCATTTCCCTTTGGTGTCTTGAATGCTGCCTTGGTGGCATGCAGGGTCTGAGAGGCACACACAGAAACAAGCAGCTGTTGTGCTACTGTGCACAGGGCTTGAACAGGTCGAATCACCAGGGCTGCCTGGCTAGCAAGGTGAGACACTGTGTAGCAGCATGTTCTGCATCACCACCTTTGTACTGAAAGCTCCAGCAGTGGTCCACTGTTGCTGCATGCCTGCATCACCACTGCTGCATGCCATGCTCATCAGCTGCAATTCCCTTTGGTGTCTTGATTGCTGCCTTGGTGGCATGCAGGGTCTGAGAGGCACACACAGAAACAAGCAGCTGTTGTGCTACTGTGCACAGGGCTTGAACAGGTTGAATCAC
>JAYKYS010000516.1:22500-35758 GCA_036924285.1 Asterella californica | reverse complement strand
GCATTTATATTCTCCATGATTTTATCAATAATCTATATATGTGCTAAAATGTACAGTAAAGATCAGAACCATTCATTTAGTGGTAATAAATATGCTGCATGCATAATAACGAGATGATCTAATGAGTAGTTTTAATTTTAGTTTATCTTTCATAAACATATCTTATTCATTTAGTAAAAATATATATTTTGATAATTGTATTCATACATATTTTCTTACAGCGATGTCTACAAAGTAATGACGAATAAGTAAGATATTATATCACCAAAAGATCTGCTAATTGTATACCGTAATTATTCTCGAGGAAAGAGAACTTATAAGTTGAATTTCTCTATTTTAATTATCTATCATCTTATCAATGATATACCTAAGATCGGATAAAGGGTGGATAAACGAAATTGGTGGTGAATACGAGTTTGGGTATATTTTCTAACAGCGAGATCTTCAATGTAATTAGTGATGGATTTTCTTCTTGATAACCAGATTACATAAAGATCCATGCACATTATCTTCTAAGTTATACTTGAGGTCGCTTATGTTAGGAGGTGCTAAATAATATATTTTATTATTTTAGTGAATTCAAGATGATCTTACAGGTGGAAATCGCAAACGATCTGATATATGCATATTAGTTCACACATAACTCAAGTTTGATATTATAGAGTCTAACATCAAGAGAATACAAAGAGGAGGATGAGAACTAAATATATTATTGCTGCAAACAAGACCATCATATGATTGTCATCTAAGTGTCATATTTTGGTGATATAATATCAGAATAAGTAAGATATTATATCATCAAAAGTTTAACCAATTTTACATCGTTATTATTCTCAAGGAGAGAGAATTTATAAGTTGACTTGTCTTTATTTTAAGTCTCTAATATTAATAGAATATGTAGATGTTCTAACGGGTTGTTTTATCTCAAACTTGTCTTTTAGAAATATGTTATCTTCATTTAGTACTAAACCCATTTGGATAATTCTTTCCATATAGACAACACTGTTTTTCTAACAGCTATTTCTACAAAGTAATTAATAATGAATTTTCTTCTCGACGTAGAGATCCATGCACATTTTCTTCTAAGTTATATGATAGTAGGTGGAAAAAATAGATATTGTATTATTTTAGCACATAGTTATTTTGAAAGTACTGCGTATATAAGATAGTGAGATACCCGTTTAGTTTTAATGATCATCCGTACTTATACTGTCAATAAGACCGTTTCATTATTTGTAGTCGTAGTAGTGAAGCTAGACTTGATATTTCGACTTAATTAAAACCTTGAATCAAGCTAATATGTAATATGCTAGAATGAAACATGAAAGTTGTTATGTGGAATATATGTATATGATAATATCCCCGCATCTAGACATTTGGATTGGTTATATTATTTTAACGTTGAGATGCACGAACTTGTTTAGACTGATCATATGCAAAACATCAAAACGTTATTGGGCTTGTGTATTTTAGGGTTAGAACGAAATATTACCTTATAAACTCATGAATATACTTGTGAGTTTACCAGTTATTGCAAATAGGTCTTGAGTGATATTTGATGAGTAGAATTTCTTGTATTTGATGAAATAGTTGGGAGGATAATTCAAACTCAATTTAACTCATTGTTGGTAAATCTGCCACTAAAATGTTGATAAACAAGATAATGTGTTTTATGTATTCTACTATGCAGATCAGAAAAGTACTTAGTACTTAGAGATGTACATGGTTGTTAATGTTCTCGAAGAGAAGAGATGCAAGTCATGAGTTAAGATAGTACTTTGGTAGTAAATTGGTACTAAGTCTGAATAAAACTTCTAATACAAAGATGAAGATGAGAACTATAACATAGTTGCAAACAAGACCATCATATTATTGTCGTCTAAGTTTCATCTCAGTTTCTTGAATAGATAGAATAAAGGATATTTCAACCTAAGATATACAAACCTCTCGTAATATATATAATCTACTACTACACATAGTATTTAGTATTTAGTTGTCAATGTAGACTCAATAATTCAGCCTAAATCTACCTTCTATTTGTTCTAGTCAAACACGAAAAAGAAAGATATAATGTTGCATAGAAAGTTCATGACGAGTATATCCTTTGATGTATCGTAAAACAATACAACAAGAGTATATTGGAGTAAAGTTTCTAAAATATATATCATTGATAGTAAATGCTACACAAAAATACACAGTATTAATTACTACATGCAAAGCATGACAAGTATTACGTATCATTTTCATAATGGAGAGTATATCTTTGGATGAATCGTGAAACAATACATCCAAGAGTATATTGGAGTAAAGTTTCTAAAATAAGGCTGAATTAAACTCTAAGAACAAATTAAGATGGTCTTATTGATGAGAAAAGTCATAAACTATCTTACATATAATATTAATTCACAAACAACTAAAGTTTGATACTATAGAGAGTCAGTCTTAAATCAAGAGAATTCAAAAATGAAGTTGAGAATTAAATATACTGTAGTTGCAAACAGTACCATCGCATTACTATCCTCTAAGTGATATTGGTGCGATTTTCTTGAGTCGATAGAATAAGTACTGCTTGTCATTAAAACCTAAGATATACCCTAACTCTCGTGATGTAAATAATCTACTACTATACTTAATATGTAGTTGTCAAGTTGGACTTGATAATTCAACCTAAATACCTTTCATTTGTTTTAGTCAAGTATGAGAAAGAAAGATATAACCTTATATACATATATAAAAGTCATGACAAGTATATCTTCTTATCAATGTATTTTAAAAGAATACATTCAAGGGTAAAGTTTCTCAAACATCTATCATTGATAGTAAATCTACATAGAAAGACATATAGTATGAACTACTACATGCAGAGAATGAAAAGTAAGAAGTATATGTGTAATAATGGGATCTATATCTTGGAGTAAAGTTTCAAAAACATCTCGGTATTAAATGGAACAATAAAACATGGAAAACAGAATACAACTTATGTTCAAGTTGATTTCCTTATTGAAATCCTTATATGTTACCAGATGTATAAATATATAGCTTTAATTGGTGTATAGATGACCATATCCAAAATATTAAACCGACATTACATGTGTCTTTAAGATCTAGCCTGAAGGTATATGAAGTATATATGATGGACTACATGTGATATTCAGTTAAGTGAATATAAAATATATTTAGAATAATTGTCAAGTTATTTAAATTTAGAAATTGAACCATGTGTAGATTGACCATATGCACATATCAGAACGCTATTGGGATTATGTATTTAAGTTTTAGGGTCAGAAAAGCTTAATAAGTAAAATTTCCCGGAGAGAGGTTATCAGTTGAGGGTTATATTCGTGAAGTGAAGAGATGAATGTCATGAATTAAGGTAGAACTTCGGTAAACAGTCTAAGTAATAGTTAAAACCTATAAGATGTAAATTAATATAATGGTATTATTTGATGAAACCTAAGACACGATTTAGTATATAAATGGAATTTTAGTTTGATAATCTAGAGTCTTACGAACAAGAAAATACAAAAGATAAAGGTGAGGCCTAACTATTTATTGTTGTAAACTTCTCATTAGTGAAATATCATCTTATTGTTATCCAAGAGATTTATGGTGAGATTTATGAATCAAGTCCAGCTTAACTACTATACATAGGTGCCACGTAAATAAAAATGACACTACATGTGTATTTAAGTTATATAAGGTTAGAAATGAACAGATATTATGAGTAGCTTAAGGTTTAAAGACATAAATTCGTGTAAGAATATCATAAGTCACTTTGAGAAGTATCTTCTTGTATCTGTTAGGAGAAGTATGGTTAATCAATTAAAACCAAATGTATAAACTATGAATATAAACACATATAGTAATTATATTCAGATTAAGACATATTTAGATTCACCTACACATATAGTATGTAGTAGTCAAGCTGGACTTTATAACTCAACATGATTAATATTCAATCTGTTCTGAACACTGAAAAACTCACGTATGGAGGATAAATGATTGATAGAATAAATCATGTTGAGCATTGAAACGGAGCGTGTTCTAATTATTTGAATCATGTAATACTTAATCAACTAATTCTACTTATATTTGTTAAATATTTTGAAACCAAGTTCTACATGATAAACCAAAAGAGAAAGATGTAGGGTTACAATATGGTACCACAAGTTTCAAAAACATCTGATATTAAATTGATACTACATGTGTATGAATAGGGTTCTAGGGTTAGGAATGAACACTATGAATATCTACGGTTTATACTTCAGAGGAATGTTTCCAGTGTAAAAGGGTCAGAAACCATCTAAATGACATTTCTAATGACATCTGAGTGAGACCAGTCTTGATCTTTAAGTTGTTGTATTTGATAGGATAAGCGACTCATTAAAAGTGAATATATATCAAACTCTTTTGAATATAGTAGTTAAGCTGGACTTGATTTCAAACCTATATCAAGATCTTGCTTGTTTTTAACAATGAATAAACTACTATACGAGAAAAGAGAAAATTGTAATGATACGTATAAAGATGAACTTCAGTACATATGGTTAAAGTCAATAGGAAAAGCCAAGAGAGTAGAGAAAATATTAGTGGAAGAGATATAGAGATCATATTTTATTTAAACTTTGAATCAACATTTATATGAGTTAATGGAAAGGGAAGATGTAATGACGAGTACGAAGTATCAGTACTTTAACATAATACAATACATCCAATAATAAATTGGATTAAAGTTTAAAAAGCATGATGTTAAATGCTATTGTAAGATAAATAAATCAAGAATGAAGAAAATTATCAGTTGAGGGTTGTTGACGTTAAGAGAAGAGAAAATCATGAATCATGATACTACTTGGATATAATAAGATTAAATTGATATAATGGGTATTATTTGACGAAACATCAGAATATATAAAGAAATTAAAGTTTGATACTATAGAGTTTTAACAACACGAGAACACAAAAGTTGAAGTTCAAACTTAACTTTATTATCGTCTAGGACTTCCCATGAGTAATTGAACCGTAATATTATTGTCATCTAAGTCAAGTTGATGTGAATTTCTTGTGATTTTTTTTCTATTGAGAGAACAAGTAAAGTTACTCACTAGAATCTAACTTATACCAAATTCTTTTGTATATATTAGACTAGTGAAGTTATTAAAATATTCAAGACATAGATTAAAGACAACAACAAAAAACCAAGGGAGTACAGAAAATATTAGTGGTTGTTCGCTTGAGTAAAGTTTAAAAAACATAGGTGTTCAATGCTACTGCAAGATAAATGAATCAAGAATGGAGAACATTATCAGTTGAGGGTTAAGGGTTGTTGACGTTAACAGCTGAGATGTTAGTCATGAATCCTCGTACTGCTCAACATAATAAGATGAAATGAATATAATGCTATTATTTGACGAAAGTCAGATCAGATGCATAAACCATTTGATATATAAAGAAAATTAAAGTGTTACACGTAAATAAAAATGACACTATATGTGCATTTTAGTTATATAGGGTTAGAAATGAACAGATATTATGAGTAGCTTAAGGTTTAAAGACATAAATTCGTGTAAGAATATCATAAGTCACTTTGAGAAGTATCTTCTTGTATCTGTTAGGAGAAGTATGGTTAATCAATTAAAACCAAATGTATATCAAACTATATGTATAAACTATGAATATAAACACATATAGTAATTATATTCAGATTAATACATATTTAGATTCACCTACACATATAGTATGTAGTAGTCAAGCTGGACTTTATAACTCAACATGATTAATATTCAATCTGTTCTGGACACTGAAAAAACTCACGTATGGAGGATAAATGATTGATAGAATAAATCAGGTTGAGCATTGAAACGGAGCGTGTTCGAATTATTTGAATCATGTAATACTTTATCAAGTTGGACTCCTTTAAACTCTTCATAAAGTTATACATATGATCAAATGGAAAAGAAAGATGCAATGTGACATATGAGAAGTCAGTACCTCGAGTATTATAAGAAGGGAATACATGGAAGGATATACTCAAGTATAGTCTACAAAACAATTCATATTAAATGGTACATAGGAAACCGAACATGGAGACAGTATACAAATAGATTGATTTTATATTGGAACTAAATTCAAATATAAAGCACGTTCAACTTGGTTATCTTGACCATATGCAAGATATCAGAACGATAGCACATGTCCATTTTAGTTTGAGGGTTAGACATGAACATGAAATATCATATGCAAATAGCGTAGGGTTTAAACTCATGTAATTCTGAGGAATCTTTAAGATACATGTTAATCTTTAATACTTGAAAAGACAGAGAAGGATGTCAATAATCCATAGTGAAAAATTGAGTGATTTAATTGAAAAGCATAGATGAGTTCCATGAATTAAAATAGTACTTTGGCAAAAGTATGAGTAAATGTTGTAAGATCTTGTTAATAGAGGCTCATTGTATGAAGAAATCCTAATAAATGCATAAATGATATAAAGTTCAAGTTTTAATTCACAGAAAAATTTAGTTTAATGTTGCAGAAATTAAATGTTGGCAGAAACTGATATTGGTTTCTGAATTATTTTAATTGTTAATTGACATAGTTAGTTGATTAGTAAATATGTCCAACTGTCTCTAGTAACTTAGATATGAAAAACCCAGAGTGTATAAACAAGAGTGAAAGACCTTGTTTGAAGTATATAATCCTAAATAGGCAAGTATAGTACTTCGGTAAACATGAAAGATCTGATTGATAAGTTGTGATTCGATGGAAAATCACAAAACTCAGATAAGCGATCTAAAATAATGATTTTAATTCATAGAGATGTTACAGTTGAAACTTTACAGTATTAGATTAATTTATGTCTGAAACTGACTTTGGCTTCTGAATTATTTTAGTGATAGTAGATATAGTTACTTGACAGTGTGAATCTGCTCAACTCTCACTTGTAATTCATATTTGAAAAACCGAGGGTGTATAAGAATGTGACATTTGGCTATATATGAAGTCTTGATCCTAAAAGTTTAGGATACTAATACAAACGTCAGAGTAATATGTGTAAGATGGAGTTTACAGAGTATTGTTAGAGAAAATCATAATATATATACCGATGACATGGAATATAAATTTTTATTCAGAAGACACTTTATTTTAGAGGTTCAGAGTCTTAGATTAATTTTCATAAGAAAGTGATATTGGCTTCTGAATTATTTTAGTGATAATAGATATAGTTAGTTCATCATGTGAATGTGTTCAACTCAGAATCAACTGTAATCACTTTTTAGAGGTTCAGAGTCTTAGATCAGTTTTCATCTGAAACTGACTTTGGCTTCTAAATTATTTTAATTGCAGTTGAATAAACAATGGATAGTACAGTATGTTGTTAAGCTGTCACTTGGATTCTATATTTGATCAACTGAGGAACCCTAAACAAAAGAGGGAGAGCTGTGCGCACAGTCCTGATCAAAACTAATCGCTATAGAGGATGATCGAGTAATCCAAAACTATATGATCACGATAATCATTTATTAAGTACATATGATTCATGACATAGTGAGTGTGAAGTGTCCATATGATGGGATATTACAAATGAGTATCCATGAAAATAGTTTCTATAAAATAAATGAGCTCCAAACTGTATATATGTGATATTGATTGAAATAAACTGAAGGTGAGAAATTCAGATATGGATCCTTGAAGGGTCTAACAACTACGTGTGCTAACCACATGCAAAGTATAGAAATGATACAACCGGCAGATTTACATATACGCGGAAAGAAGCAAAGAAGGACCAAGTTTGTTCTTAAGAAAAGTTAAACCCTCCACCATCAATTTTTTGCTCACACTTTTTATGAAGGGGTGTTAAGTGACATTTGAAACGTAATAGGCAAACATGATAAACTCTTTGACAATTGCGGATACATGTATTTTAAGTACACAAGTAGTAAATAGGTGTAAATAGAACAAAGAAAAGTTTAAATACAACAACTTACATGGAGTAATGGAAAAAGTGTCCAATATTTGGGTTTATTATGTATATCTAATGGGTTGCTATGAAAGACTAATGGGTTAAAGAGATCGAAGTTACATAGAGTAATGAAAGAAGTACTACGGTATTTGGATGTATTATGAATAAGTAATGGGTTACTTAGATCGAAATGATATAGGGTAATGGAAGAAGTATTACGGTATTTGGATGTATTATGAATAAGTAATGGGTGACATAGATCAACGTCACATAGAGTAACGAAAGAAGTACTACGGTATTTGGATTTATTATGATAAACTAATGGGTTCCATATTCAAGGTTATTCAAGGTTACTGGACCAGCCAGTCCAATATTTGGGTTTATTATGTATATCTAATGGGTTGCTATGAAAGACTAATGGGTTAAAAGTGACATAGAGTAATGAAAGAAGTACTACGGTATTTGGATGTATTATGAATATGTAATGGGTTCTTAGATCGAAGTGATATAGAGTAATGGAAGAAGTACTACGGTATTTGGATGTATTATGAATAAGTAATGGGTTCTTAGATCGAAGTGATATAGAGTAATGGAAGAAGTACTACGGTATTTGGATGTATTATGAATAAGTAAGGGGTGACATAGATCAACGTCACATAGAGTAATGAAATATGTACTACGGTATTTGGATTTATTATGATAAACTAATGGGTTCCGTATTCAAGGTTATTTTATGCTGGAAGAAAGAAAAACAGACATACATACGAGCAATTAATTTATTCAGTACCAAAGAATCAATTCACGTCCAAAAATGAAAAGAACATTAGTCCACGAGTAATTAATTAGTTTAGTGCCTGGCAGCGTAATATATTTGTTCGATTGCCAAAGAATTAATTCGTAAAAAAAAGGAAAAAGAATTGGATGCAGCACCGGGACTTCCCGGGAGGTCACCCATCCCAGTACTATTCCGGCCCAAGGGCATTTAACTGCAGAGTTCTGATGGGATCTGGTGGCGTGGCCCTGGTATGACCGCATCACGCTGCAAATGGTGGTATCCAAGTTTATAATAGCCAGTTGTTGAGGCATGAACATGGTTTAGGTAAAAGTTCGAGGGAGGAATAATGTTTATCGATGATGGAGAATTTCATAGAAAAAATCAACTCCGCGAGACAATAAACCACCGGGGAAAAGTAAACCATCGCTACATTATCGCTACATTATCGTAAACCATCGCTACATTATCAAATACACGGGAATAGTTACATCGAGTCTAAAATTTAGCTTAAAGGCCCTGAATAAAATCATACTTTGCGTTGAAGTAGTCGGAATAAGATATCGGGAGCCGTCGCAACATTAATGAATCGGGAGGAGGAGGAAAACCATCGGCACCGGAATAGTTACCATCGGGTAAAAAATGTAGGCTTAAAGGCCTCTGAATTAAATCATACTTTGCGTTGAAGTCATCGGAATGGAATATCGGGAGAGCCTCCGCAACATTAATGAATCGGGAGGAGGAGGAAAACCATCGGCACCGGAATAGTTACGTCGAGTAAAAAAATTCGGCCTAAAGGCACTGAATTAATCGTTATTTACGTTGAAGTCAACGGAATTGAATTTCGGGATCCTGTCACAAAATTAAAGCAACCCCAAACATCGGGAGGAGAAGGAAACCATCGGGTCCACGGAAATAGTTACGGCCGAGTAAGAAATTAATGCTTGAAGCCCCTGAATTAAATCGTACTTTTGCGTTGAAGCGTATGGAATTTAATTTCATGAGCCCGTCGCGACACTAAACCATCGCTAATATTCGGGAGGAGGGGGAATTTCAAAAGGGACTTGACTTGATCCCTCTGAGTAATTTGTTTCGGGAGTAAAAACGGGCCTAAATTATGAATCAAGTTCAGTGGAAAGGGAAATATTTTGAATTAAAAGGGATGGGATTAAACCGGAGAAGTTCGTTAAAGGGAAATATTTAAAGTTAAAGGTATAGTAATAAAGTGAAGCAAACGGTTTGATTGATTGTTCCGAAAATAGCGTAGAAAGAAATAATAAATAAGCAATAGCAATAATTTATTCACCCTAAGTTGTAGGCAATTAATTAATAGGGTTAGTTAAATTAGGGTCCCTCTGAAAAGCAAGGGGAAAAATCAACTTAATTAATATCGGGAGGAGGAAGAAACCATCATGGAAAATTAAACCATCGGCCTCCAGGAAAAATAGTTATAATTAAATCGTACTTTGCGTTGAAATCAAAGGAATTTAATATCGGGAGCCGTCGCAGCATGAAAGCATCGCTCTATCGGGAGCCGTAGGACACAATCGGGAAAGAATATTCCATCGGGCTCCACGAAAATAGTTACATGGGGTCTTTAAATTAAGGCTTAAAGGCCCCTGGGCCAAATCATTATTTGCGTTTTCGTCAAAGGAATGGAATATCAAGAGCCGCAGCAACATTAACAAATCATAAATATCGAGAGGAGGAGGATGAACAATTGCTCGACCCCCTCGAAGCTAATTGTTTCGCGAGTAAGTGCGAGCCTAGTTCGTATAAGGAAATATTAAAAGGAGATGTTTTAACAAAGATAAAGTTATAGCAACCTAAAAAGTGAAGAAGACTGTTCAATTTATTTTTCTGAGAAAGCGTAGAAGGAAATACTGAAAAGGTATTAGCAACAAATAGTTGAAATTATTCCTCTGGAATTTGAGAAATTCGTAGAAGGAAATAGTACAAAGTTATAGCAATAACAAAGTCGATGCAATAATAAAAGCAAAGCAGTAGATTGAATAAAGCATTAAGTTCGTAATAAAGAAATATTTAAAAGTAGAAGCAATAGTAATAATTTGTTCCTCTAATGTAGCGGAAATGTTTAAGAAGGAAACAAGAAGAAGGGAATATGTAAAAAAAAGCATGGGAAAAATCAAATATAACACATAATACATGATACAAGGAACAAATAAATTAAGAGAGCAGAAGGAAACAAAGGAGAAACACGGGATTGAAAAGATACAAGCTGAAAGGGGGTGTGTTGTATTTATTTCTCACTAGAAATCGCAAGTATTTTACTTAGCCTTACCCTGGAATGATTAACGAGGCGGTTCGTACCCAAAATGGAGGAGTAAGGGTACTCTTTTATCCTTTTGTAATGCCTAAATGGCTTCAGAATCGCTTTCCGAGAACTTGGGCCAAAGATAGTCATGACTAACGGTAGTTGGCCCGTAGCTAAAGGTCAAATGGGGTATCTCTCGCATCGGGAGCCTTTGTCGGACACCGGGCCAGTACAGTTAAGCACTGTCTTTATCGGGACCATAACTTCGTTACCCTTCCGGAAACTTGGGCTAAAGATAGTCATGACTAAGGCTAGTTGGCCCGTAGTTAAAAGTAATCCGGGTCCCATCGCTGATCGAGATCTGTCGCACCGGGACCATTTGTCGGACCACGCACAGGGCAACCGAGACCATTCTCTCCTTGTCGGAACCCTTCCGGGAACTTGGGCCAAAGAGATAGTTAGCGACTAAACTAGTCGCTAAAGCAGTTAGGCGAGCCGGTGATGACCATCGGGACCATTTTCTGGAGCCAGCAACCCGAGCAGCCTAGAGATGCTTTGTACATCGAGTGTGTCGAGGGACCACGGGCATGAGAAGCCTGGAGTATTGGAACCAATTCTGGGACCATCGAACCGGCCGTGGATCAATTTTGGTCGGGGCGAGGGTTTAGGGAAGGATCAGAGATGGGACCATTTTGGGCATTTTCTGGAGTTAAGAGTCAATACCTTTTTGGGGTTGATCTGGGCGGGGCGGGGCGGGGCGGGGCGGGGTTGGAGTAAAGTAGGGTCTCTGATGGATCAGCGAGCAGATCAGATCTGGGACCACGTAACCCACAACCCTCCCTCCGGGTGGATGGGTTGGGGTAGTGGAGGGTGTAAGGGTGGTCTCCCAACCAAAGGGCGGGCGGTCTGGCTGGTCCCGCGGATGATCCAGAGAAACACAACCCGAGACAGTGTGGTCTCCACAACCACAACCCATCCGACCGTGGTTGCCTCTGTACGTACGAGGTTGCGAGCGGTACTAACTAGGTTAGAGCCCGCCTTCGTACGTGTGGCGTGGCCCAATGAGAGAGAAGAACCAGGTAAATTTGAATTAATTGAGTAAATAGATAAATAAATAGATAAAAATTAAGAATAAATAGATAAAAATTAAAGAATGAATAAATGAATAAGAGATAAATAAATAAAATTAGAAATAATAAAAAAAGAATAATATTTAAATAATTGAATTTGGTGTTCCTTTTTACCTTGGCCATTTTCTGTGTTCGGACACACCTGCGGGCTAATCCACGTGGCAAGTTGGCATTTTGTCCATTCCAGGTTTGGATCTGAGTGGCAGAACACCTGCCACGTGTCAAAAGAATAAGGGATATTGAGTGGGACTCCGCACGTAAGTCCACGTGGCATCCAACCCAACATTTAGACGGAAATCATACTTCCGCATAAATTTCGAGTATTCTGGCGATATAAGAGCACCCTCACGTGTTGACACGTGGCAACATCCCTACTTCCAACATTCAGGGAAAGGGATTTTCTGAGTACATAAGAGGTACTCATTTCCATCTCCTAAAAAATGAAGGAGTACTGCGAATGAGAGAGTGCCACGTGGTAGATTTATTACGGTTCACATTTCTTGAAAACCTTTCCACACGTATGGCCACGTGGCATTGGAATTCCACACGAGAAGAAAAATCCGTATAGATGGCCGTTTTCGAGGTCTAGGTTTTCCCTCACACGTGCGTCCACGTGGCACCCACTTCCAACACTTGGTCAAAAGAAAGAAGAAAAGAAAAAGCCTTGTTCTCACGTGCGGGTTAGAATTTTAGAGTTCAAACAGAGTAGTAATAATAATAATAATAATAATAATACTATTATTATTATTATTATTATTTCATCTTAAATTCCCTTGAAGTAACTCGTGGCACGTGAGAACTCTCAACCCACCCCCCACGGAAGTAGATGGTAATTTTCGACCCTCCACACACCAAAACACCATGTTTCGCACGTGCGAACGATAAACACCTCGTCACATAACAAAAAACCGCTGGGACCACACACATGAGGACACGTGGCAGCCGCCTCTACACCCCAACACTTAGCGAAACAAAGACCTTGTCCTAAAGACTAACTACTAAAATGTGAACATATTGTTATTATTCAGAACCCATTCCCACGTGCGATAAGGGTTAACCCTAACTAAAATATGAACAGAATATTGTTATTATTCAAAGTACCCCAACCCTAAAGAACTTGG
>JAYKYS010000516.1:0-12500 GCA_036924285.1 Asterella californica | reverse complement strand
GAATGCATTAATTCTTTTTTCACAAGGACTGTTTTCAGTTGGGGCACGTGCATGGTGAATTTCAGGGTCATTGGCTTATGGATTAAATTCTCGCTCACGAATAAGTGACCCAGATTCACTAAAACAGTCTCCACTGCCTACACGTGGGTACAGATCACTCCAGATCTCGAAGGTGGCTCGATGAAATTGGCTCAAATAAATTTTAGGTGTGAGGACTACTCTCGAGCTACCCGAGGGGAAAATTTCAGGTCAAATGGGGACGGTTTAATCAGCCGAATATAATTTCAACTGATAATTAGACAGAAAATCCTGGAAAAATATAAAACGATGGGTTAAGAATGATATTACATCACCAAGAAATCTATTAATTTTATACTTCGAACCATAATTATTTTCGGGGCGAGAGAACTTATAAATTTATTTATCTGCATTTATATTCTCCATGATTTTATCAATAATCTATATATGTGCTAAAATGTACAGTAAAGATCAGAACCATTCATTTAGTGGTAATAAATATGCTGCATGCATAATAACGAGATGATCTAATGAGTAGTTTTAATTTTAGTTTATCTTTCATAAACATATCTTATTCATTTAGTAAAAATATATATTTTGATAATTGTATTCATACATATTTTCTTACAGCGATGTCTACAAAGTAATGACGAATAAGTAAGATATTATATCACCAAAAGATCTGCTAATTGTATACCGTAATTATTCTCGAGGAAAGAGAACTTATAAGTTGAATTTCTCTATTTTAATTATCTATCATCTTATCAATGATATACCTAAGATCGGATAAAGGGTGGATAAACGAAATTGGTGGTGAATACGAGTTTGGGTATATTTTCTAACAGCGAGATCTTCAATGTAATTAGTGATGGATTTTCTTCTTGATAACCAGATTACATAAAGATCCATGCACATTATCTTCTAAGTTATACTTGAGGTCGCTTATGTTAGGAGGTGCTAAATAATATATTTTATTATTTTAGTGAATTCAAGATGATCTTACAGGTGGAAATCGCAAACGATCTGATATATGCATATTAGTTCACACATAACTCAAGTTTGATATTATAGAGTCTAACATCAAGAGAATACAAAGAGGAGGATGAGAACTAAATATATTATTGCTGCAAACAAGACCATCATATGATTGTCATCTAAGTGTCATATTTTGGTGATATAATATCAGAATAAGTAAGATATTATATCATCAAAAGTTTAACCAATTTTACATCGTTATTATTCTCAAGGAGAGAGAATTTATAAGTTGACTTGTCTTTATTTTAAGTCTCTAATATTAATAGAATATGTAGATGTTCTAACGGGTTGTTTTATCTCAAACTTGTCTTTTAGAAATATGTTATCTTCATTTAGTACTAAACCCATTTGGATAATTCTTTCCATATAGACAACACTGTTTTTCTAACAGCTATTTCTACAAAGTAATTAATAATGAATTTTCTTCTCGACGTAGAGATCCATGCACATTTTCTTCTAAGTTATATGATAGTAGGTGGAAAAAATAGATATTGTATTATTTTAGCACATAGTTATTTTGAAAGTACTGCGTATATAAGATAGTGAGATACCCGTTTAGTTTTAATGATCATCCGTACTTATACTGTCAATAAGACCGTTTCATTATTTGTAGTCGTAGTAGTGAAGCTAGACTTGATATTTCGACTTAATTAAAACCTTGAATCAAGCTAATATGTAATATGCTAGAATGAAACATGAAAGTTGTTATGTGGAATATATGTATATGATAATATCCCCGCATCTAGACATTTGGATTGGTTATATTATTTTAACGTTGAGATGCACGAACTTGTTTAGACTGATCATATGCAAAACATCAAAACGTTATTGGGCTTGTGTATTTTAGGGTTAGAACGAAATATTACCTTATAAACTCATGAATATACTTGTGAGTTTACCAGTTATTGCAAATAGGTCTTGAGTGATATTTGATGAGTAGAATTTCTTGTATTTGATGAAATAGTTGGGAGGATAATTCAAACTCAATTTAACTCATTGTTGGTAAATCTGCCACTAAAATGTTGATAAACAAGATAATGTGTTTTATGTATTCTACTATGCAGATCAGAAAAGTACTTAGTACTTAGAGATGTACATGGTTGTTAATGTTCTCGAAGAGAAGAGATGCAAGTCATGAGTTAAGATAGTACTTTGGTAGTAAATTGGTACTAAGTCTGAATAAAACTTCTAATACAAAGATGAAGATGAGAACTATAACATAGTTGCAAACAAGACCATCATATTATTGTCGTCTAAGTTTCATCTCAGTTTCTTGAATAGATAGAATAAAGGATATTTCAACCTAAGATATACAAACCTCTCGTAATATATATAATCTACTACTACACATAGTATTTAGTATTTAGTTGTCAATGTAGACTCAATAATTCAGCCTAAATCTACCTTCTATTTGTTCTAGTCAAACACGAAAAAGAAAGATATAATGTTGCATAGAAAGTTCATGACGAGTATATCCTTTGATGTATCGTAAAACAATACAACAAGAGTATATTGGAGTAAAGTTTCTAAAATATATATCATTGATAGTAAATGCTACACAAAAATACCACAGTATTAATTACTACATGCAAAGCATGACAAGTATTACGTATCATTTTCATAATGGAGAGTATATCTTTGGATGAATCGTGAAACAATACATCCAAGAGTATATTGGAGTAAAGTTTCTAAAATAAGGCTGAATTAAACTCTAAGAACAAATTAAGATGGTCTTATTGATGAGAAAAGTCATAAACTATCTTACATATAATATTAATTCACAAACAACTAAAGTTTGATACTATAGAGAGTCAGTCTTAAATCAAGAGAATTCAAAAATGAAGTTGAGAATTAAATATACTGTAGTTGCAAACAGTACCATCGCATTACTATCCTCTAAGTGATATTGGTGCGATTTTCTTGAGTCGATAGAATAAGTACTGCTTGTCATTAAAACCTAAGATATACCTAACTCTCGTGATGTAAATAATCTACTACTATACTTAATATGTAGTTGTCAAGTTGGACTTGATAATTCAACCTAAATACCTTTCATTTGTTTTAGTCAAGTATGAGAAAGAAAGATATAACCTTATATACATATATAAAAGTCATGACAAGTATATCTTCTTATCAATGTATTTTAAAAGAATACATTCAAGGGTAAAGTTTCTCAAACATCTATCATTGATAGTAAATCTACATAGAAAGACATATAGTATGAACTACTACATGCAGAGAATGAAAAGTAAGAAGTATATGTGTAATAATGGGATCTATATCTTGGAGTAAAGTTTCAAAAACATCTCGGTATTAAATGGAACAATAAAACATGGAAAACAGAATACAACTTATGTTCAAGTTGATTTCCTTATTGAAATCCTTATATGTTACCAGATGTATAAATATATAGCTTTAATTGGTGTATAGATGACCATATCCAAAATATTAAACCGACATTACATGTGTCTTTAAGATCTAGCCTGAAGGTATATGAAGTATATATGATGGACTACATGTGATATTCAGTTAAGTGAATATAAAATATATTTAGAATAATTGTCAAGTTATTTAAATTTAGAAATTGAACCATGTGTAGATTGACCATATGCACATATCAGAACGCTATTGGGATTATGTATTTAAGTTTTAGGGTCAGAAAAGCTTAATAAGTAAAATTTCCCGGAGAGAGGTTATCAGTTGAGGGTTATATTCGTGAAGTGAAGAGATGAATGTCATGAATTAAGGTAGAACTTCGGTAAACAGTCTAAGTAATAGTTAAAACCTATAAGATGTAAATTAATATAATGGTATTATTTGATGAAACCTAAGACACGATTTAGTATATAAATGGAATTTTAGTTTGATAATCTAGAGTCTTACGAACAAGAAAATACAAAAGATAAAGGTGAGGCCTAACTATTTATTGTTGTAAACTTCTCATTAGTGAAATATCATCTTATTGTTATCCAAGAGATTTATGGTGAGATTTATGAATCAAGTCCAGCTTAACTACTATACATAGGTGCCACGTAAATAAAAATGACACTACATGTGTATTTAAGTTATATAAGGTTAGAAATGAACAGATATTATGAGTAGCTTAAGGTTTAAAGACATAAATTCGTGTAAGAATATCATAAGTCACTTTGAGAAGTATCTTCTTGTATCTGTTAGGAGAAGTATGGTTAATCAATTAAAACCAAATGTATAAACTATGAATATAAACACATATAGTAATTATATTCAGATTAAGACATATTTAGATTCACCTACACATATAGTATGTAGTAGTCAAGCTGGACTTTATAACTCAACATGATTAATATTCAATCTGTTCTGAACACTGAAAAAACTCACGTATGGAGGATAAATGATTGATAGAATAAATCATGTTGAGCATTGAAACGGAGCGTGTTCTAATTATTTGAATCATGTAATACTTAATCAACTAATTCTACTTATATTTGTTAAATATTTTGAAACCAAGTTCTACATGATAAACCAAAAAGAGAAAGATGTAGGGTTACAATATG
This sequence comes from Asterella californica, assembly GCA_036924285.1. NCBI lineage: Eukaryota > Viridiplantae > Streptophyta > Marchantiopsida > Marchantiales > Aytoniaceae > Asterella > Asterella californica. The sequence goes on along the minus strand of JAYKYS010000516.1, from coordinate 7,911 downwards.
GTACCACAAGTTTCAAAAACATCTGATATTAAATTGATACTACATGTGTATGAATAGGGTTCTAGGGTTAGGAATGAACACTATGAATATCTACGGTTTATACTTCAGAGGAATGTTTCCAGTGTAAAAGGGTCAGAAACCATCTAAATGACATTTCTAATGACATCTGAGTGAGACCAGTCTTGATCTTTAAGTTGTTGTATTTGATAGGATAAGCGACTCATTAAAAGTGAATATATATCAAACTCTTTTGAATATAGTAGTTAAGCTGGACTTGATTTTCAAACCTATATCAAGATCTTGCTTGTTTTTAACAATGAATAAACTACTATACGAGAAAAGAGAAAATTGTAATGATACGTATAAAGATGAACTTCAGTACATATGGTTAAAGTCAATAGGAAAAGCCAAGAGAGTAGAGAAAATATTAGTGGAAGAGATATAGAGATCATATTTTATTTAAACTTTGAATCAACATTTATATGAGTTAATGGAAAGGGAAGATGTAATGACGAGTACGAAGTATCAGTACTTTAACATAATACAATACATCCAATAATAAATTGGATTAAAGTTTAAAAAGCATGATGTTAAATGCTATTGTAAGATAAATAAATCAAGAATGAAGAAAATTATCAGTTGAGGGTTGTTGACGTTAAGAGAAGAGAAAATCATGAATCATGATACTACTTGGATATAATAAGATTAAATTGATATAATGGGTATTATTTGACGAAACATCAGAATATATAAAGAAATTAAAGTTTGATACTATAGAGTTTTAACAACACGAGAACACAAAAGTTGAAGTTCAAACTTAACTTTATTATCGTCTAGGACTTCCCATGAGTAATTGAACCGTAATATTATTGTCATCTAAGTCAAGTTGATGTGAATTTCTTGTGATTTTTTTTCTATTGAGAGAACAAGTAAAGTTACTCACTAGAATCTAACTTATACCAAATTCTTTTGTATATATTAGACTAGTGAAGTTATTAAAATATTCAAGACATAGATTAAAGACAACAACAAAAAACCAAGGGAGTACAGAAAATATTAGTGGTTGTTCGCTTGAGTAAAGTTTAAAAAACATAGGTGTTCAATGCTACTGCAAGATAAATGAATCAAGAATGGAGAACATTATCAGTTGAGGGTTAAGGGTTGTTGACGTTAACAGCTGAGATGTTAGTCATGAATCCTCGTACTGCTCAACATAATAAGATGAAATGAATATAATGCTATTATTTGACGAAAGTCAGATCAGATGCATAAACCATTTGATATATAAAGAAAATTAAAGTGTTACACGTAAATAAAAATGACACTATATGTGCATTTTAGTTATATAGGGTTAGAAATGAACAGATATTATGAGTAGCTTAAGGTTTAAAGACATAAATTCGTGTAAGAATATCATAAGTCACTTTGAGAAGTATCTTCTTGTATCTGTTAGGAGAAGTATGGTTAATCAATTAAAACCAAATGTATATCAAACTATATGTATAAACTATGAATATAAACACATATAGTAATTATATTCAGATTAATACATATTTAGATTCACCTACACATATAGTATGTAGTAGTCAAGCTGGACTTTATAACTCAACATGATTAATATTCAATCTGTTCTGGACACTGAAAAAACTCACGTATGGAGGATAAATGATTGATAGAATAAATCAGGTTGAGCATTGAAACGGAGCGTGTTCGAATTATTTGAATCATGTAATACTTTATCAAGTTGGACTCCTTTAAACTCTTCATAAAGTTATACATATGATCAAATGGAAAAGAAAGATGCAATGTGACATATGAGAAGTCAGTACCTCGAGTATTATAAGAAGGGAATACATGGAAGGATATACTCAAGTATAGTCTACAAAACAATTCATATTAAATGGTACATAGGAAAACCGAACATGGAGACAGTATACAAATAGATTGATTTTATATTGGAACTAAATTCAAATATAAAGCACGTTCAACTTGGTTATCTTGACCATATGCAAGATATCAGAACGATAGCACATGTCCATTTTAGTTTGAGGGTTAGACATGAACATGAAATATCATATGCAAATAGCGTAGGGTTTAAACTCATGTAATTCTGAGGAATCTTTAAGATACATGTTAATCTTTAATACTTGAAAAGACAGAGAAGGATGTCAATAATCCATAGTGAAAAATTGAGTGATTTAATTGAAAAGCATAGATGAGTTCCATGAATTAAAATAGTACTTTGGCAAAAGTATGAGTAAATGTTGTAAGATCTTGTTAATAGAGGCTCATTGTATGAAGAAATCCTAATAAATGCATAAATGATATAAAGTTCAAGTTTTAATTCACAGAAAAATTTAGTTTAATGTTGCAGAAATTAAATGTTGGCAGAAACTGATATTGGTTTCTGAATTATTTTAATTGTTAATTGACATAGTTAGTTGATTAGTAAATATGTCCAACTGTCTCTAGTAACTTAGATATGAAAAACCCAGAGTGTATAAACAAGAGTGAAAGACCTTGTTTGAAGTATATAATCCTAAATAGGCAAGTATAGTACTTCGGTAAACATGAAAGATCTGATTGATAAGTTGTGATTCGATGGAAAATCACAAAACTCAGATAAGCGATCTAAAATAATGATTTTAATTCATAGAGATGTTACAGTTGAAACTTTACAGTATTAGATTAATTTATGTCTGAAACTGACTTTGGCTTCTGAATTATTTTAGTGATAGTAGATATAGTTACTTGACAGTGTGAATCTGCTCAACTCTCACTTGTAATTCATATTTGAAAAACCGAGGGTGTATAAGAATGTGACATTTGGCTATATATGAAGTCTTGATCCTAAAAGTTTAGGATACTAATACAAACGTCAGAGTAATATGTGTAAGATGGAGTTTACAGAGTATTGTTAGAGAAAATCATAATATATATACCGATGACATGGAATATAAATTTTTATTCAGAAGACACTTTATTTTAGAGGTTCAGAGTCTTAGATTAATTTTCATAAGAAAGTGATATTGGCTTCTGAATTATTTTAGTGATAATAGATATAGTTAGTTCATCATGTGAATGTGTTCAACTCAGAATCAACTGTAATCACTTTTTAGAGGTTCAGAGTCTTAGATCAGTTTTCATCTGAAACTGACTTTGGCTTCTAAATTATTTTAATTGCAGTTGAATAAACAATGGATAGTACAGTATGTTGTTAAGCTGTCACTTGGATTCTATATTTGATCAACTGAGGAACCCTAAACAAAAGAGGGAGAGCTGTGCGCACAGTCCTGATCAAAACTAATCGCTATAGAGGATGATCGAGTAATCCAAAACTATATGATCACGATAATCATTTATTAAGTACATATGATTCATGACATAGTGAGTGTGAAGTGTCCATATGATGGGATATTACAAATGAGTATCCATGAAAATAGTTTCTATAAAATAAATGAGCTCCAAACTGTATATATGTGATATTGATTGAAATAAACTGAAGGTGAGAAATTCAGATATGGATCCTTGAAGGGTCTAACAACTACGTGTGCTAACCACATGCAAAGTATAGAAATGATACAACCGGCAGATTTACATATACGCGGAAAGAAGCAAAGAAGGACCAAGTTTGTTCTTAAGAAAAGTTAAACCCTCCACCATCAATTTTTTGCTCACACTTTTTATGAAGGGGTGTTAAGTGACATTTGAAACGTAATAGGCAAACATGATAAACTCTTTGACAATTGCGGATACATGTATTTTAAGTACACAAGTAGTAAATAGGTGTAAATAGAACAAAGAAAAGTTTAAATACAACAACTTACATGGAGTAATGGAAAAAGTGTCCAATATTTGGGTTTATTATGTATATCTAATGGGTTGCTATGAAAGACTAATGGGTTAAAGAGATCGAAGTTACATAGAGTAATGAAAGAAGTACTACGGTATTTGGATGTATTATGAATAAGTAATGGGTTACTTAGATCGAAATGATATAGGGTAATGGAAGAAGTATTACGGTATTTGGATGTATTATGAATAAGTAATGGGTGACATAGATCAACGTCACATAGAGTAACGAAAGAAGTACTACGGTATTTGGATTTATTATGATAAACTAATGGGTTCCATATTCAAGGTTATTCAAGGTTACTGGACCAGCCAGTCCAATATTTGGGTTTATTATGTATATCTAATGGGTTGCTATGAAAGACTAATGGGTTAAAAGTGACATAGAGTAATGAAAGAAGTACTACGGTATTTGGATGTATTATGAATATGTAATGGGTTCTTAGATCGAAGTGATATAGAGTAATGGAAGAAGTACTACGGTATTTGGATGTATTATGAATAAGTAATGGGTTCTTAGATCGAAGTGATATAGAGTAATGGAAGAAGTACTACGGTATTTGGATGTATTATGAATAAGTAAGGGGTGACATAGATCAACGTCACATAGAGTAATGAAATATGTACTACGGTATTTGGATTTATTATGATAAACTAATGGGTTCCGTATTCAAGGTTATTTTATGCTGGAAGAAAGAAAAACAGACATACATACGAGCAATTAATTTATTCAGTACCAAAGAATCAATTCACGTCCAAAAATGAAAAGAACATTAGTCCACGAGTAATTAATTAGTTTAGTGCCTGGCAGCGTAATATATTTGTTCGATTGCCAAAGAATTAATTCGTAAAAAAAAGGAAAAAAGAATTGGATGCAGCACCGGGACTTCCCGGGAGGTCACCCATCCCAGTACTATTCCGGCCCAAGGGCATTTAACTGCAGAGTTCTGATGGGATCTGGTGGCGTGGCCCTGGTATGACCGCATCACGCTGCAAATGGTGGTATCCAAGTTTATAATAGCCAGTTGTTGAGGCATGAACATGGTTTAGGTAAAAGTTCGAGGGAGGAATAATGTTTATCGATGATGGAGAATTTCATAGAAAAAATCAACTCCGCGAGACAATAAACCACCGGGGAAAAGTAAACCATCGCTACATTATCGCTACATTATCGTAAACCATCGCTACATTATCAAATACACGGGAATAGTTACATCGAGTCTAAAATTTAGCTTAAAGGCCCTGAATAAAATCATACTTTGCGTTGAAGTAGTCGGAATAAGATATCGGGAGCCGTCGCAACATTAATGAATCGGGAGGAGGAGGAAAACCATCGGCACCGGAATAGTTACCATCGGGTAAAAAATGTAGGCTTAAAGGCCTCTGAATTAAATCATACTTTGCGTTGAAGTCATCGGAATGGAATATCGGGAGAGCCTCCGCAACATTAATGAATCGGGAGGAGGAGGAAAACCATCGGCACCGGAATAGTTACGTCGAGTAAAAAAATTCGGCCTAAAGGCACTGAATTAATCGTTATTTACGTTGAAGTCAACGGAATTGAATTTCGGGATCCTGTCACAAAATTAAAGCAACCCCAAACATCGGGAGGAGAAGGAAACCATCGGGTCCACGGAAATAGTTACGGCCGAGTAAGAAATTAATGCTTGAAGCCCCTGAATTAAATCGTACTTTTGCGTTGAAGCGTATGGAATTTAATTTCATGAGCCCGTCGCGACACTAAACCATCGCTAATATTCGGGAGGAGGGGGAATTTCAAAAGGGACTTGACTTGATCCCTCTGAGTAATTTGTTTCGGGAGTAAAAACGGGCCTAAATTATGAATCAAGTTCAGTGGAAAGGGAAATATTTTGAATTAAAAGGGATGGGATTAAACCGGAGAAGTTCGTTAAAGGGAAATATTTAAAGTTAAAGGTATAGTAATAAAGTGAAGCAAACGGTTTGATTGATTGTTCCGAAAATAGCGTAGAAAGAAATAATAAATAAGCAATAGCAATAATTTATTCACCCTAAGTTGTAGGCAATTAATTAATAGGGTTAGTTAAATTAGGGTCCCTCTGAAAAGCAAGGGGAAAAATCAACTTAATTAATATCGGGAGGAGGAAGAAACCATCATGGAAAATTAAACCATCGGCCTCCAGGAAAAATAGTTATAATTAAATCGTACTTTGCGTTGAAATCAAAGGAATTTAATATCGGGAGCCGTCGCAGCATGAAAGCATCGCTCTATCGGGAGCCGTAGGACACAATCGGGAAAGAATATTCCATCGGGCTCCACGAAAATAGTTACATGGGGTCTTTAAATTAAGGCTTAAAGGCCCCTGGGCCAAATCATTATTTGCGTTTTCGTCAAAGGAATGGAATATCAAGAGCCGCAGCAACATTAACAAATCATAAATATCGAGAGGAGGAGGATGAACAATTGCTCGACCCCCTCGAAGCTAATTGTTTCGCGAGTAAGTGCGAGCCTAGTTCGTATAAGGAAATATTAAAAGGAGATGTTTTAACAAAGATAAAGTTATAGCAACCTAAAAAGTGAAGAAGACTGTTCAATTTATTTTTCTGAGAAAGCGTAGAAGGAAATACTGAAAAGGTATTAGCAACAAATAGTTGAAATTATTCCTCTGGAATTTGAGAAATTCGTAGAAGGAAATAGTACAAAGTTATAGCAATAACAAAGTCGATGCAATAATAAAAGCAAAGCAGTAGATTGAATAAAGCATTAAGTTCGTAATAAAGAAATATTTAAAAGTAGAAGCAATAGTAATAATTTGTTCCTCTAATGTAGCGGAAATGTTTAAGAAGGAAACAAGAAGAAGGGAATATGTAAAAAAAAGCATGGGAAAAATCAAATATAACACATAATACATGATACAAGGAACAAATAAATTAAGAGAGCAGAAGGAAACAAAGGAGAAACACGGGATTGAAAAGATACAAGCTGAAAGGGGGTGTGTTGTATTTATTTCTCACTAGAAATCGCAAGTATTTTACTTAGCCTTACCCTGGAATGATTAACGAGGCGGTTCGTACCCAAAATGGAGGAGTAAGGGTACTCTTTTATCCTTTTGTAATGCCTAAATGGCTTCAGAATCGCTTTCCGAGAACTTGGGCCAAAGATAGTCATGACTAACGGTAGTTGGCCCGTAGCTAAAGGTCAAATGGGGTATCTCTCGCATCGGGAGCCTTTGTCGGACACCGGGCCAGTACAGTTAAGCACTGTCTTTATCGGGACCATAACTTCGTTACCCTTCCGGAAACTTGGGCTAAAGATAGTCATGACTAAGGCTAGTTGGCCCGTAGTTAAAAGTAATCCGGGTCCCATCGCTGATCGAGAGATCTGTCGCACCGGGACCATTTGTCGGACCACGCACAGGGCAACCGAGACCATTCTCTCCTTGTCGGAACCCTTCCGGGAACTTGGGCCAAAGAGATAGTTAGCGACTAACTAGTCGCTAAAGCAGTTAGGCGAGCCGGTGATGACCATCGGGACCATTTTCTGGAGCCAGCAACCCGAGCAGCCTAGAGATGCTTTGTACATCGAGTGTGTCGAGGGACCACGGGCATGAGAAGCCTGGAGTATTGGAACCAATTCTGGGACCATCGAACCGGCCGTGGATCAATTTTGGTCGGGGCGAGGGTTTAGGGAAGGATCAGAGATGGGACCATTTTGGGCATTTTCTGGAGTTAAGAGTCAATACCTTTTTGGGGTTGATCTGGGCGGGGCGGGGCGGGGCGGGGCGGGGTTGGAGTAAAGTAGGGTCTCTGATGGATCAGCGAGCAGATCAGATCTGGGACCACGTAACCCACAACCCTCCCTCCGGGTGGATGGGTTGGGGTAGTGGAGGGTGTAAGGGTGGTCTCCCAACCAAAGGGCGGGCGGTCTGGCTGGTCCCGCGGATGATCCAGAGAAACACAACCCGAGACAGTGTGGTCTCCACAACCACAACCCATCCGACCGTGGTTGCCTCTGTACGTACGAGGTTGCGAGCGGTACTAACTAGGTTAGAGCCCGCCTTCGTACGTGTGGCGTGGCCC
>JAYKYS010000515.1:22500-35803 GCA_036924285.1 Asterella californica | reverse complement strand
ATCGCAAACGATCTGATATATGCATATTAGTTCACACATAACTCAAGTTTGATATTATAGAGTCTAACATCAAGAGAATACAAAGAGGAGGATGAGAACTAAATATACTATTGCTGCAAACAAGACCATCATATGATTGTCATCTAAGTGTCATATTTTGGTGATATAATATCAGAATAAGTAAGATATTATATCATCAAAAGTTTAACCAATTTTACATCGTTATTATTCTCAAGGAGAGAGAATTTATAAGTTGACTTGTCTTTATTTTAAGTCTCTAATATTAATAGAATATGTAGATGTTCTAACGGGTTGTTTTATCTCAAACTTGTCTTTTAGAAATATGTTATCTTCATTTAGTACTAAACCCATTTGGATAATTCTTTCCATATAGACAACACTGTTTTTCTAACAGCTATTTCTACAAAGTAATTAATAATGAATTTTCTTCTCGACGTAGAGATCCATGCACATTTTCTTCTAAGTTATATGATAGTAGGTGGAAAAAATAGATATTGTATTATTTTAGCACATAGTTATTTTGAAAGTACTGCGTATATAAGATAGTGAGATACCCGTTTAGTTTTAATGATCATCCGTACTTATACTGTCAATAAGACCGTTTCATTATTTGTAGTCGTAGTAGTGAAGCTAGACTTGATATTTCGACTTAATTAAAACCTTGAATCAAGCTAATATGTAATATGCTAGAATGAAACATGAAAGTTGTTATGTGGAATATATGTATATGATAATATCCCCGCATCTAGACATTTGGATTGGTTATATTATTTTAACGTTGAGATGCACGAACTTGTTTAGACTGATCATATGCAAAACATCAAAACGTTATTGGGCTTGTGTATTTTAGGGTTAGAACGAAATATTACCTTATAAACTCATGAATATACTTGTGAGTTTACCAGTTATTGCAAATAGGTCTTGAGTGATATTTGATGAGTAGAATTTCTTGTATTTGATGAAATAGTTGGGAGGATAATTCAAACTCAATTTAACTCATTGTTGGTAAATCTGCCACTAAAATGTTGATAAACAAGATAATGTGTTTTATGTATTCTACTATGCAGATCAGAAAAGTACTTAGTACTTAGAGATGTACATGGTTGTTAATGTTCTCGAAGAGAAGAGATGCAAGTCATGAGTTAAGATAGTACTTTGGTAGTAAATTGGTACTAAGTCTGAATAAAACTTCTAATACAAAGATGAAGATGAGAACTATAACATAGTTGCAAACAAGACCATCATATTATTGTCGTCTAAGTTTCATCTCAGTTTCTTGAATAGATAGAATAAAGGATATTTCAACCTAAGATATACAAACCTCTCGTAATATATATAATCTACTACTACACATAGTATTTAGTATTTAGTTGTCAATGTAGACTCAATAATTCAGCCTAAATCTACCTTCTATTTGTTCTAGTCAAACACGAAAAAGAAAGATATAATGTTGCATAGAAAGTTCATGACGAGTATATCCTTTGATGTATCGAAAAACAATACAACAAGAGTATATTGGAGTAAAGTTTCTAAAATATATATCATTGATAGTAAATGCTACACAAAAAATACACAGTATTAATTACTACATGCAAAGCATGACAAGTATTACGTATCATTTTCATAATGGAGAGTATATCTTTGGATGAATCGTGAAACAATACATCCAAGAGTATATTGGAGTAAAGTTTCTAAAATATATATCATTGATAGTAAATGCTACATAAAAAAATACAGTATCAAATTACTACATGCAGAGCATGACAAGTTTTAAGTATCAGTGCCATAATGGAATGGATATCTTCGAGTAGAGTTTCTAATTTAAAAAACATCTGGGTATTAAACCGTACATGAAACACTGAACCATGGAAAACAGAATACAACTTATATTCAGGTTGATTTTATTATTCAAATCTTTACTCTGTATATATCTTGAACTGGTGTATATATGATAACATCCAAAAAGAACATTACCAGTTATTACAAAAGGGTCCTAAGTGATATTCATGACGAGTATATTCTTTGATGTATCGTAAAACAATACATCCAAGAGTATATTGGAATAAAGTTTCTAAAATATATATCATTGATAGTAAATGCTACATCAAAAACTTACAGTATTAGTTACTACATGCAGAGCATGACAAGTTTTAAGTATTAGTGTCATAATGGAATGGATATTTTCGAGTAGAGTTTCTAATTTAAAATACATCTGGGTATTAAATGTACATGAAACAGTGAACCATGGAAAACAGAATACAACTTTTATTCAGATTGATTTTATTATTCAAATCTTTATATGTTACCCTATGTATATCTTGAACTGGTGTATATATGATAATATCCAAAAAGAATATTATCAATTATTAGGAAAGGTTCTTAATCAAGAACCAATGTATATCAGATTATAGTACTTTGGTACTAAGGCTGAATTAAACTCTAAGAACAAATTAAGATGGTCTTATTGATGAGAAAAGTCATAAACTATCTTACATATAATATTAATTCACAAACAACTAAAGTTTGATACTATAGAGAGTCAGTCTTAAATCAAGAGAATTCAAAAATGAAGTTGAGAATTAAATATACTGTAGTTGCAAACAGTACCATCGCATTACTATCCTCTAAGTGATATTGGTGCGATTTTCTTGAGTCGATAGAATAAGTACTGCTTGTCATTAAAACCTAAGATATACCTAACTCTCGTGATGTAAATAATCTACTACTATACTTAATATGTAGTTGTCAAGTTGGACTTGATAATTCAACCTAAATACCTTTCATTTGTTTTAGTCAAGTATGAGAAAGAAAGATATAACCTTATATACATATATAAAAGTCATGACAAGTATATCTTCTTATCAATGTATTTTAAAAGAATACATTCAAGGGTAAAGTTTCTCAAACATCTATCATTGATAGTAAATCTACATAGAAAGACATATAGTATGAACTACTACATGCAGAGAATGAAAAGTAAGAAGTATATGTGTAATAATGGGATCTATATCTTGGAGTAAAGTTTCAAAAACATCTCGGTATTAAATGGAACAATAAAACATGGAAAACAGAATACAACTTATGTTCAAGTTGATTTCCTTATTGAAATCCTTATATGTTACCAGATGTATAAATATATAGCTTTAATTGGTGTATAGATGACCATATCCAAAATATTAAACCGACATTACATGTGTCTTTAAGATCTAGCCTGAAGGTATATGAAGTATATATGATGGACTACATGTGATATTCAGTTAAGTGAATATAAAATATATTTAGAATAATTGTCAAGTTATTTAAATTTAGAAATTGAACCATGTGTAGATTGACCATATGCACATATCAGAACGCTATTGGGATTATGTATTTAAGTTTTAGGGTCAGAAAAGCTTAATAAGTAAATTTTCCCGGAGAGAGGTTATCAGTTGAGGGTTATATTCGTGAAGTGAAGAGATGAATGTCATGAATTAAGGTAGAACTTCGGTAAACAGTCTAAGTAATAGTTAAAACCTATAAGATGTAAATTAATATAATGGTATTATTTGATGAAACCTAAGACACGATTTAGTATATAAATGGAATTTTAGTTTGATAATCTAGAGTCTTACGAACAAGAAAATACAAAAGATAAAGGTGAGGCCTAACTATTTATTGTTGTAAACTTCTCATTAGTGAAATATCATCTTATTGTTATCCAAGAGATTTATGGTGAGATTTATGAATCAAGTCCAGCTTAACTACTATACATACGTGCCACGTAAATAAAAATGACACTACATGTGTATTTAAGTTATATAAGGTTAGAAATGAACAGATAATATGAGTAGCTTAAGGTTTAAAGACATAAATTCGTGTAAGAATATCATAAGTCACTTTGAGAAGTATCTTCTTGTATCTGTTAGGAGAAGTATGGTTAATCAATTAAAACCAAATGTATAAACTATGAATATAAACACATATAGTAATTATATTCAGATTAAGACATATTTAGATTCACCTACACATATAGTATGTAGTAGTCAAGCTGGACTTTATAACTCAACATGATTAATATTCAATCTGTTCTGAACACTGAAAAAACTCACGTATGGAGGATAAATGATTGATAGAATAAATCATGTTGAGCATTGAAACGGAGCGTGTTCTAATTATTTGAATCATGTAATACTTAATCAACTAATTCTACTTATATTTGTTAAATATTTTGAAACCAAGTTCTACATGATAAACCAAAAAGAGAAAGATGTAGGGTTACAATATGGTACCACAAGTTTCAAAAACATCTGATATTAAATTGATACTACATGTGTATGAATAGGGTTCTAGGGTTAGGAATGAACACTATGAATATCTACGGTTTATACTTCAGAGGAATGTTTCCAGTGTAAAAGGGTCAGAAACCATCTAAATGACATTTCTAATGACATCTGAGTGAGACCAGTCTTGATCTTTAAGTTGTTGTATTTGATAGGATAAGCGACTCATTAAAAGTGAATATATATCAAACTCTTTTGAATATAGTAGTTAAGCTGGACTTGATTTTCAAACCTATATCAAGATCTTGCTTGTTTTTAACAATGAATAAACTACTATACGAGAAAAGAGAAAATTGTAATGATACGTATAAAGATGAACTTCAGTACATATGGTTAAAGTCAATAGGAAAAGCCAAGAGAGTAGAGAAAATATTAGTGGAAGAGATATAGAGATCATATTTTATTTAAACTTTGAATCAACATTTATATGAGTTAATGGAAAGGGAAGATGTAATGACGAGTACGAAGTATCAGTACTTTAACATAATACAATACATCCAATAATAAATTGGATTAAAGTTTAAAAAGCATGATGTTAAATGCTATTGTAAGATAAATAAATCAAGAATGAAGAAAATTATCAGTTGAGGGTTGTTGACGTTAAGAGAAGAGAAAATCATGAATCATGATACTACTTGGATATAATAAGATTAAATTGATATAATGGGTATTATTTGACGAAACATCAGAATATATAAAGAAATTAAAGTTTGATACTATAGAGTTTTAACAACACGAGAACACAAAAGTTGAAGTTCAAACTTAACTTTATTATCGTCTAGGACTTCCCATGAGTAATTGAACCGTAATATTATTGTCATCTAAGTCAAGTTGATGTGAATTTCTTGTGATTTTTTTTCTATTGAGAGAACAAGTAAAGTTACTCACTAGAATCTAACTTATACCAAATTCTTTTGTATATATTAGACTAGTGAAGTTATTAAAATATTCAAGACATAGATTAAAGACAACAACAAAAAACCAAGGGAGTACAGAAAATATTAGTGGTTGTTCGCTTGAGTAAAGTTTAAAAAACATAGGTGTTCAATGCTACTGCAAGATAAATGAATCAAGAATGGAGAACATTATCAGTTGAGGGTTAATGGTTGTTGACGTTAACAGCTGAGATGTTAGTCATGAATCCTCGTACTGCTCAACATAATAAGATGAAATGAATATAATGCTATTATTTGACGAAAGTCAGATCAGATGCATAAACCATTTGATATATAAAGAAAATTAAAGTGTTACACGTAAATAAAAATGACACTATATGTGCATTTTAGTTATATAGGGTTAGAAATGAACAGATATTATGAGTAGCTTAAGGTTTAAAGACATAAATTCGTGTAAGAATATCATAAGTCACTTTGAGAAGTATCTTCTTGTATCTGTTAGGAGAAGTATGGTTAATCAATTAAAACCAAATGTATATCAAACTATATGTATAAACTATGAATATAAACACATATAGTAATTATATTCAGATTAATACATATTTAGATTCACCTACACATATAGTATGTAGTAGTCAAGCTGGACTTTATAACTCAACATGATTAATATTCAATCTGTTCTGGACACTGAAAAAACTCACGTATGGAGGATAAATGATTGATAGAATAAATCAGGTTGAGCATTGAAACGGAGCGTGTTCGAATTATTTGAATCATGTAATACTTTATCAAGTTGGACTCCTTTAAACTCTTCATAAAGTTATACATATGATCAAATGGAAAAGAAAGATGCAATGTGACATATGAGAAGTCAGTACCTCGAGTATTATAAGAAGGGAATACATGGAAGGATATACTCAAGTATAGTCTACAAAACAATTCATATTAAATGGTACATAGGAAAACCGAACATGGAGACAGTATACAAATAGATTGATTTTATATTGGAACTAAATTCAAATATAAAGCACGTTCAACTTGGTTATCTTGACCATATGCAAGATATCAGAACGATAGCACATGTCCATTTAAGTTTGAGGGTTAGACATGAACATGAAATATCATATGCAAATAGCGTAGGGTTTAAACTCATGTAATTCTGAGGAATCTTTAAGATACATGTTAATCTTTAATACTTGAAAAGACAGAGAAGGATGTCAATAATCCATAGTGAAAAATTGAGTGATTTAATTGAAAAGCATAGATGAGTTCCATGAATTAAAATAGTACTTTGGCAAAAGTATGAGTAAATGTTGTAAGATCTTGTTAATAGAGGCTCATTGTATGAAGAAATCCTAATAAATGCATAAATGATATAAAGTTCAAGTTTTAATTCACAGAAAAATTTAGTTTAATGTTGCAGAAATTAAATGTTGGCAGAAACTGATATTGGTTTCTGAATTATTTTAATTGTTAATTGACATAGTTAGTTGATTAGTAAATATGTCCAACTGTCTCTAGTAACTTAGATATGAAAAACCCAGAGTGTATAAACAAGAGTGAAAGACCTTGTTTGAAGTATATAATCCTAAATAGGCAAGTATAGTACTTCGGTAAACATGAAAGATCTGATTGATAAGTTGTGATTCGATGGAAAATCACAAAACTCAGATAAGCGATCTAAAATAATGATTTTAATTCATAGAGATGTTACAGTTGAAACTTTACAGTATTAGATTAATTTATGTCTGAAACTGACTTTGGCTTCTGAATTATTTTAGTGATAGTAGATATAGTTACTTGACAGTGTGAATCTGCTCAACTCTCACTTGTAATTCATATTTGAAAAACCGAGGGTGTATAAGAATGTGACATTTGGCTATATATGAAGTCTTGATCCTAAAAGTTTAGGATACTAATACAAACGTCAGAGTAATATGTGTAAGATGGAGTTTACAGAGTATTGTTAGAGAAAATCATAATATATATACCGATGACATGGAATATAAATTTTTATTCAGAAGACACTTTATTTTAGAGGTTCAGAGTCTTAGATTAATTTTCATAAGAAAGTGATATTGGCTTCTGAATTATTTTAGTGATAATAGATATAGTTAGTTCATCATGTGAATGTGTTCAACTCAGAATCAACTGTAATCACTTTTTAGAGGTTCAGAGTCTTAGATCAGTTTTCATCTGAAACTGACTTTGGCTTCTAAATTATTTTAATTGCAGTTGAATAAACAATGGATAGTACAGTATGTTGTTAAGCTGTCACTTGGATTCTATATTTGATCAACTGAGGAACCCTAAACAAAAGAGGGAGAGCTGTGCGCACAGTCCTGATCAAAACTAATCGCTATAGAGGATGATCGAGTAATCCAAAACTATATGATCACGATAATCATTTATTAAGTACATATGATTCATGACATAGTGAGTGTGAAGTGTCCATATGATGGGATATTACAAATGAGTATCCATGAAAATAGTTTCTATAAAATAAATGAGCTCCAAACTGTATATATGTGATATTGATTGAAATAAACTGAAGGTGAGAAATTCAGATATGGATCCTTGAAGGGTCTAACAACTACGTGTGCTAACCACATGCAAAGTATAGAAATGATACAACCGGCAGATTTACATATACGCGGAAAGAAGCAAAGAAGGACCAAGTTTGTTCTTAAGAAAAGTTAAACCCTCCACCATCAATTTTTTGCTCACACTTTTTATGAAGGGGTGTTAAGTGACATTTGAAACGTAATAGGCAAACATGATAAACTCTTTGACAATTGCGGATACATGTATTTTAAGTACACAAGTAGTAAATAGGTGTAAATAGAACAAAGAAAAGTTTAAATACAACAACTTACATGGAGTAATGGAAAAAGTGTCCAATATTTGGGTTTATTATGTATATCTAATGGGTTGCTATGAAAGACTAATGGGTTAAAGAGATCGAAGTTACATAGAGTAATGAAAGAAGTACTACGGTATTTGGATGTATTATGAATAAGTAATGGGTTACTTAGATCGAAATGATATAGGGTAATGGAAGAAGTATTACGGTATTTGGATGTATTATGAATAAGTAATGGGTGACATAGATCAACGTCACATAGAGTAACGAAAGAAGTTCTACGGTATTTGGATTTATTATGATAAACTAATGGGTTCCATATTCAAGGTTATTCAAGGTTACTGGACCAGCCAGTCCAATATTTGGGTTTATTATGTATATCTAATGGGTTGCTATGAAAGACTAATGGGTTAAAAGTGACATAGAGTAATGAAAGAAGTACTACGGTATTTGGATGTATTATGAATATGTAATGGGTTCTTAGATCGAAGTGATATAGAGTAATGGAAGAAGTACTACGGTATTTGGATGTATTATGAATAAGTAATGGGTTACTTAGATCGAAATGATATAGGGTAATGGAAGAAGTATTACGGTATTTGGATGTATTATGAATAAGTAATGGGTGACATAGATCAACGTCACATAGAGTAACGAAAGAAGTTCTACGGTATTTGGATTTATTATGATAAACTAATGGGTTCCATATTCAAGGTTATTCAAGGTTACTGGACCAGCCAGTCCAATATTTGGGTTTATTATGTATATCTAATGGGTTGCTATGAAAGACTAATGGGTTAAAAGTGACATAGAGTAATGAAAGAAGTACTACGGTATTTGGATGTATTATGAATATGTAATGGGTTCTTAGATCGAAGTGATATAGAGTAATGGAAGAAGTACTACGGTATTTGGATGTATTATGAATAAGTAATGGGTTCTTAGATCGAAGTGATATAGAGTAATGGAAGAAGTACTACGGTATTTGGATGTATTATGAATAAGTAAGGGGTGACATAGATCAACGTCACATAGAGTAATGAAATATGTACTACGGTATTTGGATTTATTATGATAAACTAATGGGTTCCGTATTCAAGGTTATTTTATGCTGGAAGAAAGAAAAACAGACATACATACGAGCAATTAATTTATTCAGTACCAAAGAATCAATTCACGTCCAAAAATGAAAAGAACATTAGTCCACGAGTAATTAATTAGTTTAGTGCCTGGCAGCGTAATATATTTGTTCGATTGCCAAAGAATTAATTCGTAAAAAAAAGGAAAAAAGAATTGGATGCAGCACCGGGACTTCCCGGGAGGTCACCCATCCCAGTACTATTCCGGCCCAAGGGCATTTAACTGCAGAGTTCTGATGGGATCTGGTGGCGTGGCCCTGGTATGACCGCATCACGCTGCAAATGGCGGTATCCAAGTTTATAATAGCCAGTTGTTGAGGCATGAACATGGTTTAGGTAAAAGTTCGAGGGAGGAATAATGTTTATCGATGATGGAGAATTTCATAGAAAAAATCAACTCCGCGAGACAATAAACCACCGGGGAAAAGTAAACCATCGCTACATTATCGCTACATTATCGTAAACCATCGCTACATTATCAAATACACGGGAATAGTTACATCGAGTGTAAAATTTAGCTTAAAGGCCCTGAATAAAATCATACTTTGCGTTGAAGTAGTCGGAATAAGATATCGGGAGCCGTCGCAACATTAATGAATCGGGAGGAGGAGGAAAACCATCGGCACCGGAATAGTTACCATCGGGTAAAAAATGTAGGCTTAAAGGCCTCTGAATTAAATCATACTTTGCGTTGAAGTCATCGGAATGGAATATCGGGAGAGCCTCCGCAACATTAATGAATCGGGAGGAGGAGGAAAACCATCGGCACCGGAATAGTTACGTCGAGTAAAAAAATTCGGCCTAAAGGCACTGAATTAATCGTTATTTACGTTGAAGTCAACGGAATTGAATTTCGGGATCATGTCACAAAATTAAAGCAACCCCAAACATCGGGAGGAGAAGGAAACCATCGGGTCCACGGAAATAGTTACGGCCGAGTAAGAAATTAATGCTTGAAGCCCCTGAATTAAATCGTACTTTTGCGTTGAAGCGTATGGAATTTAATTTCATGAGCCCGTCGCGACACTAAACCATCGCTAATATTCGGGAGGAGGGGGAATTTCAAAAGGGACTTGACTTGATCCCTCTGAGTAATTTGTTTCGGGAGTAAAAACGGGCCTAAATTATGAATCAAGTTCAGTGGAAAGGGAAATATTTTGAATTAAAAGGGATGGGATTAAACCGGAGAAGTTCGTTAAAGGGAAATATTTAAAGTTAAAGGTATAGTAATAAAGTGAAGCAAACGGTTTGATTGATTGTTCCGAAAATAGCGTAGAAAGAAATAATAAATAAGCAATAGCAATAATTTATTCACCCTAAGTTGTAGGCAATTAATTAATAGGGTTAGTTAAATTAGGGTCCCTCTGAAAAGCAAGGGGAAAAATCAACTTAATTAATATCGGGAGGAGGAAGAAACCATCATGGAAAATTAAACCATCGGCCTCCAGGAAAAATAGTTATAATTAAATCGTACTTTGCGTTGAAATCAAAGGAATTTAATATCGGGAGCCGTCGCAGCATGAAAGCATCGCTCTATCGGGAGCCGTAGGACACAATCGGGAAAGAATATTCCATCGGGCTCCACGAAAATAGTTACATGGGGTCTTTAAATTAAGGCTTAAAGGCCCCTGGGCCAAATCATTATTTGCGTTTTCGTCAAAGGAATGGGATATCAAGAGCCGCAGCAACATTAACAAATCATAAATATCGAGAGGAGGAGGATGAACAATTGCTCGAACCCCTCGAAGCTAATTGTTTCGCGAGTAAGTGCGAGCCTAGTTCGTATAAGGAAATATTAAAAGGAGATGTTTTAACAAAGATAAAGTTATAGCAACCTAAAAAGTGAAGAAGACGGTTCAATTTATTTTTCTGAGAAAGCGTAGAAGGAAATACTGAAAAGGTATTAGCAACAAATAGTTGAAATTATTCCTCTGGAATTTGAGAAATTCGTAGAAGGAAATAGTACAAAGTTATAGCAATAACAAAGTCGATGCAATAATAAAAGCAAAGCAGTAGATTGAATAAAGCATTAAGTTCGTAATAAGGAAATATTTAAAAGTAGAAGCAATAGTAATAATTTGTTCCTCTAATGTACCGGAAATATTTAAGAAGGAAACAAGAAGAAGGGAATATGTAAAAAAAGCATGGGAAAAATCAAATATAACACATAATACATGATACAAGGAACAAATAAATTAAGAGAGCAGAAGGAAACAAAGGAGAAACACGGGATTGAAAAGATACAAGCTGAAAGGGGGTGTGTTGTATTTATTTCCCACTAGAAATCGCAAGTATTTTACTTAGCCTTACCCTGGAATGATTAACGAGGCGGTTCGTACCCAAAATGGAGGAGTAAGGGTACTCTTTTATCCTTTTGTAATGCCTAAATGGCTTCAGAATCGCTTTCCGAGAACTTGGGCCAAAGATAGTCATGACTAACGGTAGTTGGCCCGTAGCTAAAGGTCAAATGGGGTATCTCTCGCATCGGGAGCCTTTGTCGGACACCGGGCCAGTACAGTTAAGCACTGTCTTTATCGGGAGCATAACTTCGTTACCCTTCCGGAAACTTGGGCTAAAGATAGTCATGACTAAGGCTAGTTGGCCCGTAGTTAAAAGTAATCCGGGTCCCATCGCTGATCGAGATCGAGCCATCGTGTGTCGCACCGGGACCATTTGTCGGACCACGCACAGGGCAACCGGGACCATTCTCTCCTTGTCGGAACCCTTCCGAGAACTTGGGCTAAAGATAGTCAAGACTAACTAGTCGCTAAAGCAGTTAGGCGAGCCGGTGAGGACCATCGGGACCATTTTCTGGAGCCAGCAACCCGAGCAGCCTAGAGATGCTTTGTACATCGAGTGTCGGACCACGGGCATGAGAAGCCTGGAGTATTGGAACCAATTCTGGGACCATCGAACCGGCCGTGGATCAATTTTGGTCGGGGCGAGGGTTTAGGGAAGGATCAGAGATGGGACCATTTTGGGCATTGATGGAGTTAAGAGTCAATACCTTTTTGGGGTTGATCTGGGCGGGGCGGGGCGGGGTTGGAGTAAAGTAGGGTCTCTGATGGATCAGCGAGCAGATCAGATCTGGGACCACGTAACCCACAACCCTCCCTCCGGGTGGATGGGTTGGGGTAGTGGAGGGTGTAAGGGTGGTCTCCCAACCAAAGGGCGGGCGGTCTGGCTGGTCCCGCGGATGATCCAGAGAAACACAACCCGAGACAGTGTGGTCTCCACAACCACAACCCATCCGACCGTGGTTGCCTCTGTACGTACGAGGTTGCCAGCGGTACTAACTAGGTTAGAGCCCGCCTTCGTACGTGTGGCGTGGCCCAATGAGAGAGAAGAACCAGGTAAATTTGAATTAATTGAGTAAATAGATAAATAAATAGATAAAAATTAAGAATAAATAGATAAAAATTAAAGAATGAATAAATGAATAAGAGATAAATAAATAAAATTAGAAATAATAAAAAAGAATAATATTTAAATAATTGAATTTGGTGTTCCTTTTTACCTTGGCCATTTTCTGTGTTCGGACACACCTGCGGGCTAATCCACGTGGCAAGTTGGCATTTTGTCCATTCCAGGTTTGGATATGAGTGGCAGAACACTGCCACGTGTCAAAAGAATAAGGGATATTGAGTGGGACTCCGCACGTAAGTCCACGTGGCATCCAACCCAACATTTAGACGGAAATCATACTTCCGCATAAATTTCGAGTATTCTGGCGATATAAGAGCACCCTCACGTGTTGACACGTGGCAACATCCCTACTTCCAACATTCAGGGAAAGGGATTTTCTGAGTACATAAGAGGTACTCATTTCCATCTCCTAAAAAATGAAGGAGTACTGCGAATGAGAGAGTGCCACGTGGTAGATTTATTACGGTTCACATTTCTTGAAAACCTTTCCACACGTATGGCCACGTGGCATTGGAATTCCACACGAGAAGAAAAATCCGTATAGATGGCCGTTTTCGAGGTCTAGGTTTTCCCTCACACGTGCGTCCACGTGGCACCCACTTCCAACACTTGGTCAAAAGAAAGAAGAAAAGAAAAAGC
>JAYKYS010000515.1:0-12500 GCA_036924285.1 Asterella californica | reverse complement strand
AAAAGGAGACCGTGACAGACTCCCAGAACACGCATACTCGGGAAAAGGAGACCGCGAAAGACTCCCAGAACATTGCGCGAATCATTGCATACTCGGGAAACGAGACCACGGCAGACTCCCGAGGCATGGGAGTTGACCGCATGGTCAACCCCAAGGCCATCGAGGACTCACCCCTTGCAACTCATGGAACCGTGCGGGTCTGACAGTCCTTCTTGTCAGGCTCCCCCGGATCTCACGTAGAGACACGAGCCTAGACAGGGTACAGCCTTCAATGCATCTCCCGCGGGTTACGGGGCACGCGACAGCCGCACCCGCCGGGGGTGGCTCGCCGACGGAACCCCCTTCCCTTATATATACTTCTGGGGAACGGCGGCCCCGCCCTCCTCTTTGGTCCGCGAAAATTATACCACAACCCGATTCATTCTAGCGGCTAAGTCCTCAAGGGTGCGGCACCAAAAATGCGATAACTCGGCCATTTAGATTCAGAATGCATTAATTCTTTTTTCACAAGGACTGTTTTCAGTTGGGGCACGTGCATGGTGAATTTCAGGGTCATTGGCTTATGGATTAAATTCTCGCTCACGAATAAGTGACCCAGATTCACTAAAACAGTCTCCACTGCCTACACGTGGGTACAGATCACTCCAGATCTCGAAGGTGGCTCGATGAAATTGGCTCAAATAAATTTTAGGTGTGAGGACTACTCTCGAGCTACCCGAGGGGAAAATTTCAGGTCAAATGGGGACGGTTTAATCAGCCGAATATAATTTCAACTGATAATTAGACAGAAAATCCTGGAAAAATATAAAACGATGGGTTAAGAATGATATTACATCACCAAGAAATCTATTAATTTTATACTTCGAACCATAATTATTTTCGGGGCGAGAGAACTTATAAATTTATTTATCTGCATTTATATTCTCCATGATTTTATCAATAATCTATATATGTGCTAAAATGTACAGTAAAGATCAGAACCATTCATTTAGTGGTAATAAATATGCTGCATGCATAATAACGAGATGATCTAATGAGTAGTTTTAATTTTAGTTTATCTTTCATAAACATATCTTATTCATTTAGTAAAAATATATATTTTGATAATTGTATTCATACATATTTTCTTACAGCGATGTCTACAAAGTAATGACGAATAAGTAAGATATTATATCACCAAAAGATCTGCTAATTGTATACCGTAATTATTCTCGAGGAAAGAGAACTTATAAGTTGAATTTCTTTATTTTAATTATCTATCATCTTATCAATGATATACCTAAGATCGGATAAAGGGTGGATAAACGAAATTGGTGGTGAATACGAGTTTGGGTATATTTTCTAACAGCGAGATCTTCAATGTAATTAGTGATGGATTTTCTTCTTGATAACCAGATTACATAAAGATCCATGCACATTATCTTCTAAGTTATACTTGAGGTCGCTTATGTTAGGAGGTGCTAAATAATATATTTTATTATTTTAGTGAATTCAAGATGATCTTACAGGTGGAAATCGCAAACGATCTGATATATGCATATTAGTTCACACATAACTCAAGTTTGATATTATAGAGTCTAACATCAAGAGAATACAAAGAGGAGGATGAGAACTAAATATACTATTGCTGCAAACAAGACCATCATATGATTGTCATCTAAGTGTCATATTTTGGTGATATAATATCAGAATAAGTAAGATATTATATCATCAAAAGTTTAACCAATTTTACATCGTTATTATTCTCAAGGAGAGAGAATTTATAAGTTGACTTGTCTTTATTTTAAGTCTCTAATATTAATAGAATATGTAGATGTTCTAACGGGTTGTTTTATCTCAAACTTGTCTTTTAGAAATATGTTATCTTCATTTAGTACTAAACCCATTTGGATAATTCTTTCCATATAGACAACACTGTTTTTCTAACAGCTATTTCTACAAAGTAATTAATAATGAATTTTCTTCTCGACGTAGAGATCCATGCACATTTTCTTCTAAGTTATATGATAGTAGGTGGAAAAAATAGATATTGTATTATTTTAGCACATAGTTATTTTGAAAGTACTGCGTATATAAGATAGTGAGATACCCGTTTAGTTTTAATGATCATCCGTACTTATACTGTCAATAAGACCGTTTCATTATTTGTAGTCGTAGTAGTGAAGCTAGACTTGATATTTCGACTTAATTAAAACCTTGAATCAAGCTAATATGTAATATGCTAGAATGAAACATGAAAGTTGTTATGTGGAATATATGTATATGATAATATCCCCGCATCTAGACATTTGGATTGGTTATATTATTTTAACGTTGAGATGCACGAACTTGTTTAGACTGATCATATGCAAAACATCAAAACGTTATTGGGCTTGTGTATTTTAGGGTTAGAACGAAATATTACCTTATAAACTCATGAATATACTTGTGAGTTTACCAGTTATTGCAAATAGGTCTTGAGTGATATTTGATGAGTAGAATTTCTTGTATTTGATGAAATAGTTGGGAGGATAATTCAAACTCAATTTAACTCATTGTTGGTAAATCTGCCACTAAAATGTTGATAAACAAGATAATGTGTTTTATGTATTCTACTATGCAGATCAGAAAAGTACTTAGTACTTAGAGATGTACATGGTTGTTAATGTTCTCGAAGAGAAGAGATGCAAGTCATGAGTTAAGATAGTACTTTGGTAGTAAATTGGTACTAAGTCTGAATAAAACTTCTAATACAAAGATGAAGATGAGAACTATAACATAGTTGCAAACAAGACCATCATATTATTGTCGTCTAAGTTTCATCTCAGTTTCTTGAATAGATAGAATAAAGGATATTTCAACCTAAGATATACAAACCTCTCGTAATATATATAATCTACTACTACACATAGTATTTAGTATTTAGTTGTCAATGTAGACTCAATAATTCAGCCTAAATCTACCTTCTATTTGTTCTAGTCAAACACGAAAAAGAAAGATATAATGTTGCATAGAAAGTTCATGACGAGTATATCCTTTGATGTATCGAAAAACAATACAACAAGAGTATATTGGAGTAAAGTTTCTAAAATATATATCATTGATAGTAAATGCTACACAAAAAATACACAGTATTAATTACTACATGCAAAGCATGACAAGTATTACGTATCATTTTCATAATGGAGAGTATATCTTTGGATGAATCGTGAAACAATACATCCAAGAGTATATTGGAGTAAAGTTTCTAAAATATATATCATTGATAGTAAATGCTACATAAAAAAATACAGTATCAAATTACTACATGCAGAGCATGACAAGTTTTAAGTATCAGTGCCATAATGGAATGGATATCTTCGAGTAGAGTTTCTAATTAAAAAACATCTGGGTATTAAACCGTACATGAAACACTGAACCATGGAAAACAGAATACAACTTATATTCAGGTTGATTTTATTATTCAAATCTTTACTCTGTATATATCTTGAACTGGTGTATATATGATAACATCCAAAAAGAACATTACCAGTTATTACAAAAGGGTCCTAAGTGATATTCATGACGAGTATATTCTTTGATGTATCGTAAAACAATACATCCAAGAGTATATTGGAATAAAGTTTCTAAAATATATATCATTGATAGTAAATGCTACATCAAAAACTTACAGTATTAGTTACTACATGCAGAGCATGACAAGTTTTAAGTATTAGTGTCATAATGGAATGGATATTTCGAGTAGAGTTTCTAATTTAAAATACATCTGGGTATTAATGTACATGAAACAGTGAACCATGGAAAACAGAATACAACTTTTATTCAGATTGATTTTATTATTCAAATCTTTATATGTTACCCTATGTATATCTTGAACTGGTGTATATATGATAATATCCAAAAAGAATATTATCAATTATTAGGAAAGGTTCTTAATCAAGAACCAATGTATATCAGATTATAGTACTTTGGTACTAAGGCTGAATTAAACTCTAAGAACAAATTAAGATGGTCTTATTGATGAGAAAAGTCATAAACTATCTTACATATAATATTAATTCACAAACAACTAAAGTTTGATACTATAGAGAGTCAGTCTTAAATCAAGAGAATTCAAAAATGAAGTTGAGAATTAAATATACTGTAGTTGCAAACAGTACCATCGCATTACTATCCTCTAAGTGATATTGGTGCGATTTTCTTGAGTCGATAGAATAAGTAACTGCTTGTCATTAAAACCTAAGATTATACCTAACTCTCGTGATGTAAATAATCTACTACTATACCTTAATATGTAGTTGTCAAGTTGGACTTGATAATTCAACCTAAATACCTTTCATTTGTTTTAGTCAAGTATGAGAAAGAAAGATATAACCTTATATACATATATAAAAGTCATGACAAGTATATCTTCTTATCAATGTATTTTAAAAGAATACATTCAAGGGTAAAGTTTCTCAAACATCTATCATTGATAGTAAATCTACATAGAAAGACATATAGTATGAACTACTACATGCAGAGAATGAAAAGTAAGAAGTATATGTGTAATAATGGGATCTATATCTTGGAGTAAAGTTTCAAAAACATCTCGGTATTAAATGGAACAATAAAACATGGAAAACAGAATACAACTTATGTTCAAGTTGATTTCCTTATTGAAATCCTTATATGTTACCAGATGTATAAATATATAGCTTTAATTGGTGTATAGATGACCATATCCAAAATATTAAACCGACATTACATGTGTCTTTAAGATCTAGCCTGAAGGTATATGAAGTATATATGATGGACTACATGTGATATTCAGTTAAGTGAATATAAAATATATTTAGAATAATTGTCAAGTTATTTAAATTTAGAAATTGAACCATGTGTAGATTGACCATATGCACATATCAGAACGCTATTGGGATTATGTATTTAAGTTTTAGGGTCAGAAAAGCTTAATAAGTAAATTTTCCCGGAGAGAGGTTATCAGTTGAGGGTTATATTCGTGAAGTGAAGAGATGAATGTCATGAATTAAGGTAGAACTTCGGTAAACAGTCTAAGTAATAGTTAAAACCTATAAGATGTAAATTAATATAATGGTATTAATTTGATGAAACCTAAGACACGATTTAGTATATAAATGGAATTTTAGTTTGATAATCTAGAGTCTTACGAACAAGAAAATACAAAAGATAAAGGTGAGGCTAACTATTTATTGTTGTAAACTTCTCATTAGTGAAATATCATCTTATTGTTATCCAAGAGATTTATGGTGAGATTATGAATCAAGTCCAGCTTAACTACTATACATACGTGCCACGTAAATAAAAATGACACTACATGTGTATTTAAGTTATATAAGGTTAGAAATGAACAGATAATATGAGTAGCTTAAGGTTTAAAGACATAAATTCGTGTAAGAATATCATAAGTCACTTTGAGAAGTATCTTCTTGTATCTGTTAGGAGAAGTATGGTTAATCAATTAAAACCAAATGTATAAACTATGAATATAAACACATATAGTAATTATATTCAGATTAAGACATATTTAGATTCACCTACACATATAGTATGTAGTAGTCAAGCTGGACTTTATAACTCAACATGATTAATATTCAATCTGTTCTGAACACTGAAAAAACTCACGTATGGAGGATAAATGATTGATAGAATAAATCATGTTGAGCATTGAAACGGAGCGTGTTCTAATTATTTGAATCATGTAATACTTAATCAACTAATTCTACTTATATTTGTTAAATATTTGAAACCAAGTTCTACATGATAAACCAAAAAGAGAAAGATGTAGGGTTACAATATGGTACCACAAGTTTCAAAAACATCTGATATTAAATTGATACTACATGTGTATGAATAGGGTTCTAGGGTTAGGAATGAACACTATGAATATCTACGGTTTATACTTCAGAGGAATGTTTCCAGTGTAAAAGGGTCAGAAACCATCTAAATGACATTTCTAATGACATCTGAGTGAGACCAGTCTTGATCTTTAAGTTGTTGTATTTGATAGGATAAGCGACTCATTAAAAGTGAATATATATCAAACTCTTTTGAATATAGTAGTTAAGCTGGACTTGATTTTCAAACCTATATCAAGATCTTGCTTGTTTTTAACAATGAATAAACTACTATACGAGAAAAGAGAAAATTGTAATGATACGTATAAAGATGAACTTCAGTACATATGGTTAAAGTCAATAGGAAAAGCCAAGAGAGTAGAGAAAATATTAGTGGAAGAGATATAGAGATCATATTTTATTTAAACTTTGAATCAACATTTATATGAGTTAATGGAAAGGGAAGATGTAATGACGAGTACGAAGTATCAGTACTTTAACATAATACAATACATCCAATAATAAATTGGATTAAAGTTTAAAAAGCATGATGTTAAATGCTATTGTAAGATAAATAAATCAAGAATGAAGAAAATTATCAGTTGAGGGTTGTTGACGTTAAGAGAAGAGAAAATCATGAATCATGATACTACTTGGATATAATAAGATTAAATTGATATAATGGGTATTATTTGACGAAACATCAGAATATATAAAGAAATTAAAGTTTGATACTATAGAGTTTTAACAACACGAGAACACAAAAGTTGAAGTTCAAACTTAACTTTATTATCGTCTAGGACTTCCCATGAGTAATTGAACCGTAATATTATTGTCATCTAAGTCAAGTTGATGTGAATTTCTTGTGATTTTTTTTCTATTGAGAGAACAAGTAAAGTTACTCACTAGAATCTAACTTATACCAAATTCTTTTGTATATATTAGACTAGTGAAGTTATTAAAATATTCAAGACATAGATTAAAGACAACAACAAAAAACCAAGGGAGTACAGAAAATATTAGTGGTTGTTCGCTTGAGTAAAGTTTAAAAAACATAGGTGTTCAATGCTACTGCAAGATAAATGAATCAAGAATGGAGAACATTATCAGTTGAGGGTTAATGGTTGTTGACGTTAACAGCTGAGATGTTAGTCATGAATCCTCGTACTGCTCAACATAATAAGATGAAATGAATATAATGCTATTATTTGACGAAAGTCAGATCAGATGCATAAACCATTTGATATATAAAGAAAATTAAAGTGTTACACGTAAATAAAAATGACACTATATGTGCATTTTAGTTATATAGGGTTAGAAATGAACAGATATTATGAGTAGCTTAAGGTTTAAAGACATAAATTCGTGTAAGAATATCATAAGTCACTTTGAGAAGTATCTTCTTGTATCTGTTAGGAGAAGTATGGTTAATCAATTAAAACCAAATGTATATCAAACTATATGTATAAACTATGAATATAAACACATATAGTAATTATATTCAGATTAATACATATTTAGATTCACCTACACATATAGTATGTAGTAGTCAAGCTGGACTTTATAACTCAACATGATTAATATTCAATCTGTTCTGGACACTGAAAAAACTCACGTATGGAGGATAAATGATTGATAGAATAAATCAGGTTGAGCATTGAAACGGAGCGTGTTCGAATTATTTGAATCATGTAATACTTTATCAAGTTGGACTCCTTTAAACTCTTCATAAAGTTATACATATGATCAAATGGAAAAGAAAAGATGCAATGTGACATATGAGAAGTCAGTACCTCGAGTATTATAAGAAGGAATACATGGAAGGATATACTCAAGTATAGTCTACAAAACAATTCATATTAAATGGTACATAGGAAAACCGAACATGGAGACAGTATACAAATAGATTGATTTTATATTGGAACTAAATTCAAATATAAAGCACGTTCAACTTGGTTATCTTGACCATATGCAAGATATCAGAACGATAGCACATGTCCATTTAAGTTTGAGGTTAGACATGAACATGAAATATCATATGCAAATAGCGTAGGGTTTAAACTCATGTAATTCTGAGGAATCTTTAAGATACATGTTAATCTTTAATACTTGAAAAGACAGAGAAGGATGTCAATAATCCATAGTGAAAAATTGAGTGATTTAATTGAAAAGCATAGATGAGTTCCATGAATTAAAATAGTACTTTGGCAAAAGTATGAGTAAATGTTGTAAGATCTTGTTAATAGAGGCTCATTGTATGAAGAAATCCTAATAAATGCATAAATGATATAAAGTTCAAGTTTTAATTCACAGAAAAATTTAGTTTAATGTTGCAGAAATTAAATGTTGGCAGAAACTGATATTGGTTTCTGATTATTTTAATTGTTAATTGACATAGTTAGTTGATTAGTAAATATGTCCCAACTGTCTCTAGTAACTTAGATATGAAAAACCCAGAGTGTATAAACAAGAGTGAAAGACCTTGTTTGAAGTATATAATCCTAAATAGGCAAGTATAGTACTTCGGTAAACATGAAAGATCTGATTGATAAGTTGTGATTCGATGGAAAATCACAAAACTCAGATAAGCGATCTAAAATAATGATTTAATTCATAGAGATGTTACAGTTGAAACTTTACAGTATTAGATTAATTTATGTCTGAAACTGACTTGGCTTCTGAATTATTTTAGTGATAGTAGATATAGTTACTTGACAGTGTGAATCTGCTCAACTCTCACTTGTAATTCATATTTGAAAAACCGAGGGTGTATAAGAATGTGACATTTGGCTATATATGAAGTCTTGATCCTAAAAGTTTAGGATACTAATACAAACGTCAGAGTAATATGTGTAAGATGGAGTTTACAGAGTATTGTTAGAGAAAATCATAATATATATACCGATGACATGGAATATAAATTTTTATTCAGAAGACACTTTATTTTAGAGGTTCAGAGTCTTAGATTAATTTTCATAAGAAAGTGATATTGGCTTCTGAATTATTTTAGTGATAATAGATATAGTTAGTTCATCATGTGAATGTGTTCAACTCAGAATCAACTGTAATCACTTTTTAGAGGTTCAGAGTCTTAGATCAGTTTTCATCTGAAACTGACTTTGGCTTCTAAATTATTTTAATTGCAGTTGAATAAACAATGGATAGTACAGTATGTTGTTAAGCTGTCACTTGGATTCTATATTTGATCAACTGAGGAACCCTAAACAAAAGAGGGAGAGCTGTGCGCACAGTCCTGATCAAAACTAATCGCTATAGAGGATGATCGAGTAATCCAAAACTATATGATCACGATAATCATTTATTAAGTACATATGATTCATGACATAGTGAGTGTGAAGTGTCCATATGATGGGATATTACAAATGAGTATCCATGAAAATAGTTTCTATAAAATAAATGAGCTCCAAACTGTATATATGTGATATTGATTGAAATAAACTGAAGGTGAGAAATTCAGATATGGATCCTTGAAGGGTCTAACAACTACGTGTGCTAACCACATGCAAAGTATAGAAATGATACAACCGGCAGATTTACATATACGCGGAAAGAAGCAAAGAAGGACCAAGTTTGTTCTTAAGAAAAGTTAAACCCTCCACCATCAATTTTTTGCTCACACTTTTTATGAAGGGGGTGTTAAGTGACATTTGAAACGTAATAGGCAAACATGATAAACTCTTTGACAATTGCGGATACATGTATTTTAAGTACACAAGTAGTAAATAGGTGTAAATAGAACAAAGAAAAGTTTAAATACAACAACTTACATGGAGTAATGGAAAAAGTGTCCAATATTTGGGTTTATTATGTATATCTAATGGGTTGCTATGAAAGACTAATGGGTTAAAGAGATCGAAGTTACATAGAGTAATGAAAGAAGTACTACGGTATTTGGATGTATTATGAATAAGTAATGGGTTACTTAGATCGAAATGATATAGGGTAATGGAAGAAGTATTACGGTATTTGGATGTATTATGAATAAGTAATGGGTGACATAGATCAACGTCACATAGAGTAACGAAAGAAGTTCTACGGTATTTGGATTTATTATGATAAACTAATGGGTTCCATATTCAAGGTTATTCAAGGTTACTGGACCAGCCAGTCCAATATTTGGGTTTATTATGTATATCTAATGGGTTGCTATGAAAGACTAATGGTTAAAAGTGACATAGAGTAATGAAAGAAGTACTACGGTATTTGGATGTATTATGAATATGTAATGGGTTCTTAGATCGAAGTGATATAGAGTAATGGAAGAAGTACTACGGTATTTGGATGTATTATGAATAAGTAATGGGTTACTTAGATCGAAATGATATAGGGTAATGGAAGAAGTATTACGGTATTTGGATGTATTATGAATAAGTAATGGGTGACATAGATCAACGTCACATAGAGTAACGAAAGAAGTTCTACGGTATTTGGATTTATTATGATAAACTAATGGGTTCCATATTCAAGGTTATTCAAGGTTACTGGACCAGCCAGTCCAATATTTGGGTTTATTATGTATATCTAATGGGTTGCTATGAAAGACTAATGGGTTAAAAGTGACATAGAGTAATGAAAGAAGTACTACGGTATTTGGATGTATTATGAATATGTAATGGGTTCTTAGATCGAAGTGATATAGAGTAATGGAAGAAGTACTACGGTATTTGGATGTATTATGAATAAGTAATGGGTTCTTAGATCGAAGTGATATAGAGTAATGGAAGAAGTACTACGGTATTTGGATGTATTATGAATAAGTAAGGGGTGACATAGATCAACGTCACATAGAGTAATGAAATATGTACTACGGTATTTGGATTTATTATGATAAACTAATGGGTTCCGTATTCAAGGTTATTTTATGCTGGAAGAAAGAAAAACAGACATACATACGAGCAATTAATTTATTCAGTACCAAAGAATCAATTCACGTCCAAAAATGAAAAGAACATTAGTCCACGAGTAATTAATTAGTTTTAGTGCCTGGCAGCGTAATATATTGTTCGATTGCCAAAGAATTAATTCGTAAAAAAAAGGAAAAAAGAATTGGATGCAGCACCGGGACTTCCCGGGAGGTCACCCATCCCAGTACTATTCCGGCCCAAGGGCATTTAACTGCAGAGTTCTGATGGGATCTGGTGGCGTGGCCCTGGTATGACCGCATCACGCTGCAAATGGCGGTATCCAAGTTTATAATAGCCAGTTGTTGAGGCATGAACATGGTTTAGGTAAAAGTTCGAGGGAGGAATAATGTTTATCGATGATGGAGAATTTCATAGAAAAAATCAACTCCGCGAGACAATAAACCACCGGGGAAAAGTAAACCATCGCTACATTATCGCTACATTATCGTAAACCATCGCTACATTATCAAATACACGGGAATAGTTACATCGAGTGTAAAATTTAGCTTAAAGGCCCTGAATAAAATCATACTTTGCGTTGAAGTAGTCGGAATAAGATATCGGGAGCCGTCGCAACATTAATGAATCGGGAGGAGGAGGAAAACCATCGGCACCGGAATAGTTACCATCGGGTAAAAAATGTAGGCTTAAAGGCCTCTGAATAAATCATACTTTGCGTTGAAGTCATCGGAATGGAATATCGGGAGAGCCTCCGCAACATTAATGAATCGGGAGGAGGAGGAAAACCATCGGCACCGGAATAGTTACGTCGAGTAAAAAAATTCGGCCTAAAGGCACTGAATTAATCGTTATTTACGTTGAAGTCAACGGAATTGAATTTCGGGATCATGTCACAAAATTAAAGCAACCCCAAACATCGGGAGAGAAGGAAACCATCGGGTCCACGGAAATAGTTACCGGCCGAGTAAGAAATTAATGCTTGAAGCCCCTGAATTAAATCGTACTTTTGCGTTGAAGCGTATGGAATTTAATTTCATGAGCCCGTCGCGACACTAAACCATCGCTAATATTCGGGAGGAGGGGGAATTTCAAAAGGGACTTGACTTGATCCCTCTGAGTAATTTGGTTTCGGGAGTAAAAACGGGCCTAAATTATGAATCAAGTTCAGTGGAAAGGGAAATATTTTGAATTAAAAGGGATGGGATTAAACCGGAGAAGTTCGTTAAAGGGAAATATTTAAAGTTAAAGTATAGTAATAAAGTGAAGCCAAACGGTTTGATTGATTGTTCCGAAAATAGCGTAGAAAGAAATAATAAATAAGCAATAGCAATAATTTATTCACCCTAAGTTGTAGGCAATTAATTAATAGGGTTAGTTAAATTAGGGTCCCTCTGAAAAGCAAGGGGAAAAATCAACTTAATTAATATCGGGGAGGAGGAAGAAACCATCATGGAAAATTAAACCATCGGCCTCCAGGAAAAATAGTTATAATTAAATCGTACTTTGCGTTGAAATCAAAGGAATTTAATATCGGGAGCCGTCGCAGCATGAAAGCATCGCTCTATCGGGAGCCGTAGGACACAATCGGGAAAGAATATTCCATCGGGCTCCACGAAAATAGTTACATGGGGTCTTTAAATTAAGGCTTAAAGGCCCCTGGGCCAAATCATTATTTGCGTTTCGTCAAAGGAATGGGATATCAAGAGCCGCAGCAACATTAACAAATCATAAATATCGAGAGGAGGAGGATGAACAATTGCTCGAACCCCTCGAAGCTAAT
>JAYKYS010000514.1:0-35989 GCA_036924285.1 Asterella californica | reverse complement strand
AAATGCATCTAGGATGCCGAAAAGATCAGCATGGCTGGGAACCATGTTTCGACAAGTACTTGTTCTTCAGCATTGGGACAACTAGCAAGTGTGACATGACAGTGCCACTGCTAAAAGCCAACTGAAACAGGAAGAGGATAGCAGGTAGAAGCAGCAGTTCCAAAAAACATAGTTTGAAGGCAAAAGCATAAACTCACTGGTGACAGCTTAACAACTCAAACGCAAAAGCACTGCACTCATACTTGACAGGTTTCCGCTTGTGCTTGTGCATGTTATTGGCACAATGCCGGCTGCCCCTACCAGCCTGGGGTGGGTGAGGTTGGGGCGAGTAAATGGGGTGCCAGCCTTCACTTTGCGGTTTGCATCTGCAGCATTTGCATGATGAAGATGCAGGAGTCAATGAAGATGCAAAATCCAAGGTGCTGTGAAGTGGTGGAGATTCAACATGTCAACAGTGTACTACACAACAATCAAGATAAGGTACAGCAACACAGCCTGCAGCTGTCTCAAGAAAGGCTTGTGATTAGGTAGACAGTAGCCTGGCAGCAAGTACGGTTTTACAACATTGTGATTCAAGAATGTAGTGTCATGCAGACATTACGTATAAGCCAGGGGCCAACATGAAAAAACTCATGCAACAACCCCAGAACAGCCGCATGCTCGCTTTGTCACTTTGTTGGTGGTTGTCAAGGACAGACAGAGGTTGCTTGAAACAGTGCATTTTGCGACAATTGGGCTCCTGCAAGTGTGATGTAGACCCGTGGTGACATCATGGCGTGCAAGCATTGCACAGCTGTGGATGCGCACTGCACAGCGCAGGTAACTCACATGCGTGTGCGCAGCCTGTTCTTTTGCCACTCAATGCGCATTGTCAAGGTTTTGCTGCTGCAGCTCTTCCAGCTTGTCTTCCAACTCTGTGTCATCTTCACTCCTGGTCTGACCGGTGGCGTGCTTATAGTACATCGGCATGTACTCGTGATTTGCTGAGGACTGGAGTGCTGCAGCTGCCTGCAGCAGAACGACACGTATGTGATGCGCTGCAGGTTATGATAGCCTTCAACCAGGAAGCTTGCCAACGCTTTGGACACACGCAAAAGGTCGACGGAGCACTTCCAAGAGCTGAAAGCCTTCAGCATCAGGCTGTGTCGCTTGAGCGAGCCAATCACTGCTCTGGAGTGGCGCATCTGGCTCGCACCCCTCCGTAGTCTGGGAGATGCCTCTTAGCAAGGGAGCTTCATGTGGTCCTGCAACCGACGAAGCGTGTTCAGCTTAGACAGAGTAAACGTGCCATTCGATTTGTGTCTCACCTCGCTGGTAGCTGGCAAGTTTATTTGCAAAAAGACTCTGCATGCATATGACAGGTGGTGTCACAAAGCCTTGCGGGTATATGGCGGTATGTTGACGGCGTGATACTTACGGCAGATGGTCTGTATCC
Organism: Asterella californica; assembly: GCA_036924285.1. Lineage (NCBI taxonomy): Eukaryota > Viridiplantae > Streptophyta > Marchantiopsida > Marchantiales > Aytoniaceae > Asterella > Asterella californica. The sequence continues at coordinate 34,554 of JAYKYS010000514.1, read as the reverse complement.
ATGGCTATCATGCTGGGCGGGCAACTTGTGTCTGCAACATAACACCGCGATATTTGCAACATTCAGTGCAACATCAGTGCAAAGGGCGTTTGCGGAGGGCATTTGCCGAGGCTATGACTCATCGAGCCAATTTGGACTCGTGCCAGTTTCACATGTCAGCGGCCATTGCAATATTTTGGTCGGCCAAGAAGGAGCAACAGGAAGCAATTTTAATACAGCGAGTCTGCTAGCTGCTGGTAGCGCTGTGGCAACGTTGTAGCACTATGTCGTAGTGGCAAGACTGTCATCTGACTTGTACCGCTTGACGTACATGTTTCAGTAGTTGAGATTGCAGCTGGCCACCATTTAAGAACAAAAGCATTTATGTCCAAGCCCTGAGAGAGTCCTGATGTGACTTTACAAGCAGATTTTGAGTGTTTATTGCATTATTGATTTCCTTTGGAAGGCAGTCCCTTCTTGCAGGTGAACACCCAGTGGTGGTGTGATGTGTGCTTCTGGTAAGTGTGCAGGTTGTTGGCAAATGTACCCAATTTGCAGTATGTACTCCACGTCATACTTGATCATACACTCCTACCTTTCTGTGGCTCCACAGCTAGCCTAAGGCAGGAGCCATGGCTAGACAAACACTATCAAATCGAAGGTTCAAGGGCCAACTGCAGTGACTGCAAGTTGCACTGCTAGCTGGGAGGGATCAAATGAAACACATGCAACACAAGGGCAGCAGCCACTTGACAGCAGAACATGCTAGCCCTGCTAAACCTGTACAAGGTGTAAGAAGTCGGGCAATAATGCCAGCTGGAGCTATACCCTGGAGTAGCTTGAGAGTGATGCAACGTTTGTGTCATGGAGCCATGCTTGAAATGCACCACTGCTAATGCCTTCCCATTTGGCTTTGGCGTACTTGTAAGCTGCTAGATCAACAGGTGGCTCTGATGACTTGTGACAATGATTGCTGGCCTTGAACCTGTGCAGCAAGCAGGCACCATTTAACACTAAAATGATGCTGTCAGCAACCATGCTTCAGCGCCGCTTGCAGCACTGCTTGCAGCATACTGTGCACATACAGCAAAACCCTCTGCATGACAGAAACGGCTGAGAGTCCTATGATGTACCCCTCACAGACACACAGACATTTGAGGCTAAAGCTTGATGGAGGCTTCCAGCATATATCATAGCATTTCAGCCAGGCCTTCAAACAATGGTATGGTAACACAGGTCTCAGCACAACAACTGACACAGGGGCTTGCAATGACATGTCTTGGAACATTGCCTCAGATGCTCATCAAAGCAGCAGCCATGACCTCTCTGACATGCGGAATTCGTTTTGCCTCATATGCCCTGAGGCTTTCCTGTGTGAGGCATACCCTGCTGTATTGCTGGGCCAACTCCACAGCATCCTCCAGAGCCTGGTTCACTCCTTGGCCTGTACAATGCTTTGTACTGTCTCAGCAACGAGCAAGCTGTTCCAAGCTGAGCAGACCTAATTCACTTTGAGGCAAGGCAGATGTGGCGCTTGTGGTAAAGACCTCAGCTGACATATGAGAGCAAACAGTGAGTGAATAGGTGGGAAGTTGGATGCATCGAGCCAACGCCAGAGGGGGGGGGGGGTCTTTGGGTGCCCATAGGGTGCCTTCCACTAAGAGGGAATTTACGCTTGAAAGCTAATATGGCATGGATTAGTGGGATTCTAGAGAGCCTCAACAGGCTAATGTGAAAGTAATAGTGACGCTAATTCCGTTCATGGTCAGATTAGCCGTTGACTGTTGACCCGACTGCACTGGCTGTCCGCTAATGTAGACACAAGGGCTCTATTAGTTTGAACGCTAATCTCGGCGTTAGTTGTAGACTAATTCCTTGAGCATAAACCTACATTAGCCATATTAGTGCACTCGTCAACCAAAGTAAATTCCCTCTAACATCAAGGGAACAAAGATGAAATGTCAGTGGATAAATGAGCTGGTGGAGCCAGTGAATGAACAGGTAGATATCGACAAGCGTAAGGGTGATCATGGCAGGATGAGCAGTACGTAAGGAATATGAGCAGTATAATGATTGGGTATACGTTCAGATGTATCAGACACTGTGCTGAGACATCATGCTAAGCAAAGTGGGTGAGCACACGTGTGGTGTCAGCAACACAGCGGCAGGCAAAAGTGAGCCAGAAAAGCCCACATGCCAAATGGGTTGTTGCCTGGACTGCAAGCATACCTGAGGCAGGGCGCAAGGGGTGGGCAGCATCCCAGCAAGGGTGACCCGTGCCTGACCCCAGTACCCCCAGGCCAGGCTGTCAGGGTGACACACATGCATGTTGTGCTCCAGGACAGTAGCATCATCAGTAGCACCAATGATGTCGGCAAACATCTGAGCACTGCCTCCCCACCCTCTTGCATCTTTGCACACAGCAGCATGCCAAATTACAAAGACAGACAGTTCGTGATCTGGACCTGTTCTTGGCGATGGCATCTGCATGCTGCAGACCTATGAAAGTGCAGAAGTCCAATACCTTACATCAGTATGCAATTACAGCATGTCAGTGAGCATTGCACTTGCTGTGCTATGCACCAACTTGCATAATTGGGTGGATGCTGATAAGTGTGATGCAAGCAAGGTCTTTATGGACCGTAGCTCACCAGCTAATGATGTTGTAGAACATAGCAGCCATGACACCTTCTAGGAAGGCGTGTGACTCATCTGGCAGGCTTGACGATGGAGGCAATGGAAGTACCGCTTGTGAAATGCACCGCAACGCGATCATGATGCTGTTCTAGATGAGAGAACCGCCTTCCAAGCTCAACTGCTGTGGTAGGAACGCAATCTGCTAAGCCATCGCGCAGTTTGCACCAGCCCATGAGCAGTGATGGCCATTTGCGCTCTGCGTTGTTGTTGAGGTCGCTGGTACTGTTGACAACACCTTACCTGTATGCCAGAAGAGCAAGATGTTATTGCTCCGTCAGATACTTGCTCTGTCACTGATGACTGTTGGCATAGCTTGCAGCTGAAAAATGAACGTGCCATGTCAACATTCCATGCAAATGATGCTGTGAGCAAACCGTTCATAGTTGACACTCATGTTGTGCTGCCTGCTGACGGTCAGAGTACGTGCAGCAAGTCTTTGCAAGCTTGGAGTGGGTGTACCTTCCAAATTGTGCCTCACTGAGACCTGGGGCAACCATGAAAATCCAATGTTGAGTGGCAGAGGCGTCATCAATTGTGTCCAAGGCTGCAAATCCGTTTGACTGTACGCCCAAACCTGCTCCACGCGGGGATGTGATCAAACACCACAAGGCACGCAGCAGCAGGCACTGAGACCCCAAAGAAGCCATGAGTAGCACGTTGTGTGCAAGCGGTCATCACGACAGAGCTGTCTCATGTTGCTCTTATTCTACTGCGAGGTTGTGGCTGACCTTACGGCGAGGCTTTGTCTGCACTGCAACACAGCTGCTGCTGCATTGAAACCTGCGGGATCCGCACCTATGACCGCGAGGTCCAGCATCCCAAACGATGGGAAAGTCGGTGAGTGGTGTCTGCTTGTGTCTGCTCGCTGGTCTTCGTGTGCGTTCTTGTATCTGCATGTGAATGCCATGTGAGGTGAAGTTTGTCATCAAGGAGCTTCCTGTAGCTAGGGCAAATATCCGACTAAGCCATGTATCTTACCTGGCCTTATTGGATGTGCGTTTCGAAGGAATAGGAGCATAGCAAATCCCCAAGAGTACGATTGTAGCGGTTTGAAAAATGCCTGGATCAGAAGGTAACCACGGTCAGATAGCAGAGCACAGGCAGTAGCCGGTGAGTACTACTAGTAGGCTACTAGTGTTGCCGGTTACAACAATTCATTAGGGAGCACCCAGCTATGACGCTGTAAGGCACAAATGCAGTGTGATGCATAGCAGCCGTATTGGATGTGCGTGTATAGGTATACCCAATGCTGCGTCTTCCGCGTACGCGTTGCTTGCAAAAGCTGCTGTGTGCTTGATCTCATGGCCGGCAAGCATCTTCAATCAGACAGTCCCCACCTCAGTGCGGCTTCTACAGGTCAGCTGACAGTAGCTACACATGTAGAAGAAGAAGAAGAAGAATTTTACAAGCTTCGGCCAGCCAACAAGGCTGATCACTTGTGCCAAACATGGCAATAATGTCATATGTTCATGAAGTCTAGACAGTCTATGACATAGTTCAAACCCCCAGGTGGTCCTGCTGAGCGAAAAAGGAGCGCATGGTGTCAGTGCAAGGTGTATGTGAGGTAGTGAGGGAGCATGACTCATTTCAAGCCTGACAATAGCGTCAAAAGGACAATAAGCTTCATTGTCACAAAGAAACAGTGTTTCTTTTGTGCAAAATTGGAGTAACAGCTGCAGACAAGCAAGAGGGTCAATGTCAGACTTTCCATCTTCACACACTGAGACTATCCATCTTCACATAATGAAATTCCAGGTCTCGTGCAGTCAAATCAATGCTGAAACTATGCAACTTGGAGGTCAAATGCAGTGTAAAGCAATGCAAAATAGAGGGATGCTCACAAAGCGGTATGTCATAGGGCAAAGCCATTCAGCACAGCAGCTCCAATGAAGCATGTTGACAGGAAGCAAACCTGTTATATTGTGATATAATGGAGTATTTGCAGCCTCAAGAGGCAAACACGCCTGCTGTATCAATATTACAGCTCAGCTAGGTAGTCTCAAACAACATGGGTCCTGGTCCTAGATGCTTTCAGGCACTTGGGGGCTAGATCCATGTGACAGCATGACCAAACCTGCACAACAGCACATCTGGTGGCAGCAAACACCCAGCACCAGCTGACGATGCTTTGGCACCATGATCACCAGCAGAAATACAACACGGTACACCAAGATGCAGCAAGATTGGGAGCAGGCGCACTTGGCAACTGCAAACAAGCACCATTTTATAGATCGCAATCTTGGCCACTTCACCTTAAGCGCTGCATGACAAAGAGGCAAATGTCAGATCAACAGCTAGTTGGCAGCATGAATGAGGTTGCTCAAAGCAGGCATGCATCCTCAGGTGAGGAATATGTGCAAAGGGATGTAGATGCAAGTGCAAATTTGAAGGGTGTAAGTGCACAAGTAAGACCTTTGCTGCACGCTGCCGGCACATTGGCCCTACCCTTTGGTGCACTTCCTGGACGCTTTGCAGCTGTCCACCTGATGACCGCAGAGGCCAACAGTATCGAAACCTTCCTCAAAGTCAACCATTTCTTCAAGTCAACAAAACAGCAAAACCGTTCAGTTGCGTCTGCCGCGGCCACTGTATGTCAATCAGTGACCTTAAGACAAAAGTTTTCGCTGGTCATGCAAGTCTGTTGGCCCCTGTCAGTCACAGATCTAAACATGTTTTCTGCAGCACTTTTCTGTTCTGTGGTGCTATGAGGGTTCTTGTATACAGCTTCCTTTTGCTGAAGCTTATGTCAAAACAAGCTTGATGCTTTCATGACTGCACCTCAGTCCGCTTGCAGACTTGTGGCATGGTACTATATGCTGCAGCAATCAGGCGCGCTACAAACTTGGCAGTCAGTAAGTCACAATCAGAGTATGCTGCTGCATCAAAGATGCTAGAGCCATTTGAAGTGCTTCAGTCTTTTAACGACAGACCATATCCTGACACCAGACGCTGCAGTTGTGTTGATGGGGTAGGTGCATGAGTCAATGTGTGCACAAGTAACACGCACAATCAATGGCTTGTAGTCTGACCCATATTAGCCAGCCTTTTCCAGCACATGCAGTGACCTGCAGCAGTCATGCATTTGACAGATGCAATGAAGTTATCAACATGCACCACTTTGAGGGAACTGGCCTCACTCATCTTCCGGGTGCCTGCCATTCAGAATAGGCAGGTTGTGCTGTTGGCAAATTGAAAACCCCAGTAAGTCAGGACCCCGTGTCTGGGGTCCTGGAGCAGCTCTGTCATGATGTGAGATGTGATCAGGCAGCTCTTTGTCATCAGGTGCAGGGGGCAACAAGGACTGCAGCTCTGCTGTCCTGACAATAACCAGGCTCCTCTGCAGTCCAGACAAAGCCAGGCTCCTCTGCATGCATATGAAACGGTGGTCATCTGAGCCCACGTGGGTATGTTTCATGATATTATGACATACCAGACAGAGTGCATCAGCAACGCTAGCGCACTGTGTCGCCAACGTTTCGTAAATTTCACGTATCCATATTACGTGAGCTCGACGAGGTATGTCGATTGCTGTTTTGGCTCCTCAGGAGTGCCAAAGGGCATCGTCGCTGTCAGACTGGCTGGGGACAGGCGCTTCAGAAAGAGCAATTTGGCCGCAGATTGTTGGTCAAATCAGGGCGGGGCTGCAGGCGTATGGAATCGACATTGTACAACCTCTTTGCCTCTCCTGGTAGGCTGTTGCCATTATCTGGCAGTGCTTTGGTAGACCCAAGCAGGCAGACAACGATCTCGGTCACTGTCCCGTTTCAAGAGCAGTACATGCATCTTCAGGTACAATGATGCAGTGTCAGAGGACTCTGGAGCCCGTGTCCCGTGCAAGGAAGCTTCAGGCACTGCTAACGCTTTGCCAAAAGTAGCTTCTAAAATTCTGCAGAGAGTATTTATCAGTGTCATTATTGCATGCAGGCAATCAAAGCCTTGTGGTTTTGGTGGGCAACAGCAAAAACGTCTGGCCCACCTTTTTAACAGCATGTCGGCAAGAGCCTGGCCTGCTTGATGACATGAACCCCTTAGACTCCTATGTTGAGCAAGGTGTCAGATCTGCTGTGCAAACTGTGTCTGGGTGAGTCAGCTCACACTTGTTTGCTGCATGATACACCAGCTTCTGCAGATTGCTTTGCATCATCTGACAAGCAGCTCTTGTTGTCATGGATCATGCAATCTGTCGATGAGTTTTTGTGCTGTAGATATAACTATAGACTTTTTTGGTCACATCTGCCATCAGATGAATTGGCTGGCAACAAGTACATTGCCATACAGCGAATGGCACAAGCTGCTGGCCTTGCACAGCTGGAAGAGAACAGCCACCTATGTGTGCATCCTAAGTTTGGTCCCTGGATAGCCTGCGCTGTGCCCTCGTGTTTGACAGCGTACCATACACAGAGCCTCAGGCAGTACCACACATCAAGCCCCTATCTGTCAGCACTCAGCAGTACATTCAGATGGCTATGAGAAGTGCGCTGCGCAAGCCGTCAATAAATCTGGAGGACGCAGGTCAGGATGACCCCAAGGGCCATGTACAGAGTATTTGCATGACTGGCAATGTCATTTGGCTTTGTCTGGCCCAGTCCCTGTGTGTCTTGCATGTCCTTGCAAAGTACACTTCACAACGGACTTTTGGGGCCTTTGCACACTTGGTATTGCCTTCACTTGAGAGGTCCCAGCCCCACCAGTGTGCTGTCTGTGTTGCAGAGACTTCTACCAAACTACGTAACACATGGCTCAAGTGGGTAGCTGTTCGGGATGCAATCTGCCCCTGTCATCCATGGAGGTACTGTACACAACAGCTTGAGTACCATTACACAAAAGATAAAAGTGTTTTGCAGAGTGCTGTGGCACAGCAGCAATAAAGCTGCTGTGGACCTCGCTTGCAGCTTTGTGGCAGTAGAGGCACCTTCCAAGCAGCAGCAAACACGCAAAAGCTGCAGGCACTGCATAAGTGCAATGGTACAGATTTAAGCATTATGTTCAAGAGCGTTTTTGGCTAGCCTGATATGCGTATACTTTGTTTTGGCTGTGGTGCTGCTCATCTACAATGTTTATGCTGCCACGTGTACACCATGCCATGTGGCATGGCAATTCTATACTTTGCATGCTCATTACCATACAAGATTTTGCTGCTCTGCTGAGTTGTTCTGGCCACCTTTTGTGTATGTATACATAGGCTATGTTTTCCTGCTTGAGTTTAATTTGAATCCGCACTGAGCATTGCTAGGTTCTAAGAAAGTGACAGTACAGGGTAGTTTATTATCAGGTAATGCATGTAAACACTTCGATTCTTTCTACAAGTGTACAGCCACAACCTTTACATTAGGCTTTTGAACCTCTCAGATTGTGTTATCAAGGTGCTGTAGCCTGAGCTGCACAGAGCGGTGACATTACCTTGCATGACACATGTGTCATTCAAAAATTGCAAGCATGCACAGAGTTTCAAACTATACTCTGCCATACCATTAAATCAGCACTGCTACTGGTGCTTTGACTGTACGCTGCACTATCTTATCATGTTATACAAGCAGCCCAAAGAAAATCAGGCGTCCCCTTCACTGTACCAGCCAGCACCATGACTGACAACACTTGTAGGTACAGATGAACGACTTATTGCTCACGCAGATTTGACCTCTGCACGTCCTGACACTGCGCTTGATTGCAACCTATCGACCGTAAATGTACTGCTTTGCAAATAGGGTTGCTGGCTAGGAATTGTTAGCCAAGGGCTGCTGCCTCAGCGTCTCCCCACTGTCTTGGTGCTGCAGTAAATAGTCTGGCAACAGACACGTAATATTGTCAAGATCAGAGCGAGTTTGCAACGGTTGCCGTGGGCTGTCTTGCCAGTGTGCATGGCTGGGCAGGGCGTCTGCAGTGCGTTTGCTTGCAGATTGCTCAGCGCCACTGTCTTGCCCATTTGTGTATCCTACAGATGACACATGCATAAGTTTCCAACACATCGCCTCATGAGCACATCAGCAATGAATACAGTTGCTGCATGGCAAGTCACAACAGGTGCATGCAACAGCTGTAGCACATGCACTGGTGATGCATGTTGCAGCTATGATGTAGCTGAGTAGAGCTTCTCAGGTTGAGGTAGACTTCTCAAGTGCATGAGATGCAGATCAGTTGATTTAGCCCACAGTGTTCTTGAGGGAGTCTTTGCATTTGCACAGCATGCAATTGCCAGTTCAGGCTTGCCAACAAGTGTAGAGGTTAGCATCCAAGTGGCATGTCAGGCATGTTGATCAATGTGAACCAAACACTGCGAAACAATGACTTATCTTTGTTTTGACATCATAAAGTTTGGAGGCGGTTTTATTGAAACAAGATTGTTTGAGTAAACATCAGTGAGGTTGAAACGTCCCACACAGCACGCAGCATGCTCTGGCGTGATTCACTGGAATGCAGGTCTACCATCTGTGCATACCTGTAGTGAAGAAAGAGTCCTCCTGCATATGGCCTATTGCCTGCCCGTCATTGCTATCACCGTTGTCCTTGTCCTCTACTGTCTGCAATGCATTGCAAGCTTGGACAAAAGCTGATTAACAAGAACTTACACAATATTGCCACACGTGGACCTGGATGCCCTGCAGAGTGGAGCATATACAGCCCGCTTCTGCAAACAGGCAAAATGCAGAGAACACAACAGTGATCTACAAACAGAACACGACAGTGCTCAATGTATGGCATCTCTGCAAGGTGGCGTTGTCATGTTGAATAGGGACCATGCCCAACCAAAGACCTTAACAGCTAGATACAGCAGGTGCACTGTCGTCAGGCCTTGCAGGTTGGTTAAAGTCGAGCAGTCAGGCTGGTGTTCCTCCAGAAAACATTGAAGCAGCAGTTATTGTGGTGCGGTAAACATTTCAACTGGTTTTTTGAAAGCTCACCTGGCTAGGTGAGGGTCTCATGGCTTCAGCAGGCTCTTGAGGAGTGGTTGGCTCTAATGACAGATGCCGTGTGCGCCTTGAGTGTGGTAGCTCATACCGCAACACAGGCAGACCGTCGTCTGATCTGCGCGCTGACAGCAGACTCTGCAAGCTCCTGTCAGTCTCTACACTGCCTGCTTCCACTGCGACCAAGATGAACTGTGTCAGTAGCTTTGACGGAGAGGACACTGATTGAGGCATACAACTGTTAAGTGGTGCTCAAAACTGCAAATGGGATGAGTTGCTAGCATGCATCATATTTAAGACAAGAACATACATTCCAGTTGTCTGAAAAGGATTTCTCGCTCATCCAGCAAGAAATTGTTCTCCCTGCAGTGGCCATGCTTGTTGGCAATCCAGGACTCTGGCCTTTGCTTGCATGCAAAACAGCAGGCACAGACTATACTTTGCAGTGCTGCAGGCTCACCGCTCAAGTCCTGCAATACGTTCCTTGGCAGCAGCTCTTTCCTGAAATGCACATGGCCACTATTAACACCTGAGCTAATTTAGGTACATTGCAAGCATACAAACTTTTACATACAAACAAACTGCAACAAAATCAGAAATCTGCAGCATTGGTTCTCACCTGAAGCAAGGCTTCCAGCTGTTGTCTCAAAAACGCTGTGTCCTCTGCTTGACCTTGCGCAACCACCTGCAAAGAGGTGCAAGATAATCAATATGAGCGGTGCAGCGACAAAGCAGCACCCTTGCCGTGACGTGCCTGTGTACTTGCTCTGTCTGCTGAGACAGATCCTGCAGAACTGAGGTCTTCTCTTGCACCAGGCGCTGCAGGTCAGTGCACTTTATGCCTACACGCTTAAACGACAACATGCTTTTCTGCAATGCGAAACCTACATCGTTAGCAGCGTTCTTGCCCGAAGTGCACTTTCAGCCATGTCAAGAAAGCCTTGTACTTGCAGCCAGTCCACATATCTTGCGCAAGGAATCTGTGCACCAGCAGGAAGCGAGACCATCTGAGCCATGCCTCTATTGCACCGTAGATGCGTGTTTAGAAGCCTGGCCTGACGTATATCGAAGTTAGCGACCTCTGGATAAGGCGATGACTGACGCACCGCTGCCACGTTCAACTGCTACCACAGTCCATACAGTTCAAACTTGGCTGTTGCATGCACGTGAGACAATTCTTCCTCTTCACATCTTCCGCAAGTAATACTGCGACTAGGCTCCTTGATAGTTTTCCTTGATCCAAATCGGTGGTGAAAAGGTTCCATACTCTGCAGCAGCATGCAACTGACGCATGGGAGGCAGAATCTCACGGCCTGGCGAGGCTGACACACCCACGATCAGCATTATCGTTCCAACCCTTGTGCGTTGCCCGCAGTCCTCGAACAGCTCGCTTTGTTGACACTTGTCGAGAGTTTGTGCTTGGCCGCAGAACGAGGAGCATAACATCGCAGAGGCGGTGGCCAGGCAAGTAAAACCACCTACTTCAGTGTTATGTGCACTGCTGCACGTCTGGTTTGAAAGTATGTCTTGCAATGCAGCGCTTTTGGAGATGAAGCAGACTGCACTGGTCGTCCTGAAGTCCTTGTGGTCGACGGAGGCAGCACAGATCAGACAGTAATGATAGCTAAAAGAATGGGCGCAAAGGCACGCGCAACAAAGTGCTTGAAAGCACCCCTGCTACTCTGCAGCTTGAAACCGAGCTGGCTCACAGTCACCTCCTCACAGGAATCTGCAGGTGGTCTGTTCTCAGCCAGGAAGGGCCAAACAGATGAACCTTGGGTGGCAGCACTCTAAGGGGGACTGCTTGCTTTTCCTGCATGCTGACTGCAAGCTGCCACAGCGGTAGGCTATGCAAGCATTGAAGGGACTTGCACCAGCACAGCTTGCTGCAGATCCAGTCGTTATTGCTGACTTTGTAGAAAACAGGTGACATTGTCATTGTACTATTCCAAAATGCGTACGAGCTTATCTGCAGGTACCGTGGCATGCTGCATGCAGCTATGTATGCATCCAACCAGGCACCAGCCCCATCTTGGGGATGTTTTGAGACGATTGATGCTGAAGTAAGCATGTCACCCTCCTTGTCCTCTGCACAGCTGGAAGCCTGTGCTTGTTGCTTGACAAAACTCACAACACATGCACTTATGTACAGCTCTTCTACATATGTACGCTTGGCAGTATGATGCCCATCCCCTCCACGATTGCATGTCACCTTTTGATCTGCACTTGGTGGGTGGCATGACTGCAGGTTGGCTGTGGCACACGACAGCAGCTGCTGAAGCAGGCTGTTCGATTTCGTACCAGACGGCGGAATATGCCTTATGGGGACCAGGGTCTGTTCGTTACATCTACGTTGTTCAGGTACACTTGTTTGCTGAGATGCTCCTACACACCTAGCCTTCATATTGCGCTGTGTGCCAAATAGAGCAGAGTTGTACCCACCTTGCATTAGTAATGCCGTGGCTGACCAGGCGGCAACAGTATCTCGCCTGTCTTGCATCTACATTGCCTTTTGCATGACCATCATACCAAGCCCGCTGTGATTACACAGTGGCTTTATGGTCAGTGTTAGGCAAAATTCAGTCATCATCACATCATGGCCCATGCAGTCTGTTCTGCCAGCTAAACACCTATTGGTGGTATTCAAGGCTTGCATCATATTGGTCTCAATTCATGGCAGGATTGATTTTACCAAAGTCAGTGCATGCAGGGAGCTAGGAGGATTCAAGGATCTGCCAATCATGGAGGACTATGAGCTTGTCAGCAGACTGCGGAAGCATGGTCCACCTGCTATAATACCTCATGCAGTACAAACATCTGGCAGAAGATGGCAGACTGTTGGATTTTTGCAAACAACACTCACTAATCAGGTATCAATGTAGTCAAAGGTACTTTTTGGTTAGATGTTTTGCAGTCCAGATGCCAAGTTATATGCCAAAGTGAGCAGGCAGTGCAACAGTTTCAGACACAAGGTCTGCAAAGTTCTACAGGTTTCTTGTATCAGATTCTCGAGTGTTCATGTTATGATGCAGGCCATCATTCTTGCGTATCACTGTGGAGTACCTGTGCCCACTCTGGCCAGCTGGTATCGCAAAGGAATGCACTGATACAGCAACAAGAGGTTGCGCCAAGTCGCGCCTTGTTCAGCAGAGTTTGGTAGCTGCACAGCCATTCTTGAAAGTTAGTATCACAAGATGAGTCATCCAACAACAATGCAAATTCACCAAATCTGCATAGACCAAGGTAATGTGCAGACAAGCTGTGTGAGTTGGCCAGGTCGTTCCTTGTTTGTCAGCGCCTACCTTGTTTTCTCATAATCTGTCCAGCTTGCTCCCTATCTACCAATATCAACCATATGGTCACATGTCAACTGCTCAGTCTTGTTGGCCAAAGCATGACTTGTTCAGCTTGTTCCTTGTTTTGTTGGTTTCAACGTTGTGATGTCAGGATCTAGTGATGGGCTGTGACCTGTAGGCTAGCAACACTAGCATGATGAAGTATCTGGTTACACCACAAGGATACAAATCGTCTTGAATGTACATTTACAAAATAACATGCAGCTGCAGTACCAAACATAGAGCTCCATCTATGTCAACAGCATGCAAGACAATGAGGCAGCATCACCAAATCGGATTTTGGCATGTTTGATAGACTGTCTAGACTTCATGAACATATGACATTATTGCCATGATTGGCACAAGTGATCAGCCTTGTTGGCTGGCCGAAGCTTGTAGAATTCTTCTTCTTCTTTGGATGAAATGGACATGCTGGCAGTTCATTGAGGGGAGCTGAAAAGTGGTTTTGTGTGCTACCTCATTACCTTGCAGGCCATTAGGGGAGAATCATTTACTGAATTGTTGGCCACTGACCTAAGTGGACGAAGTCTCTTATCCCATACATGCACACCATGAATTCTTTTTGTTTTCCCCACAATTGTGCATGCTGGTGCTATGCCACGTAGGAACCTGGGCATACACAGGATTGGCTTGCTTCGAGGTAATCAAGACAGACGCCTATATCAGGTGAGGTCAGTAAGGTATGACAAAATCGTTAGTATAGACGAAGAGTTCTTCTGCTAGGTTTCAACAAGTCTTGTATTGCACCTATTGCGAGATTCTGCACTCAAAGCCGCATTGCAGGAGGTTTTGTAAGATACTGTATATTGACACAAATTGCATCAATGCATGATATCAACCTGATACAAATTTCATCCAACTATCTTGGATCTTTCGACAACTCACTACCATGACTTACATTTCCCTTCACTGGCATATCGTTTCTGGCAAGACTGGACTCTATACATCACTAGGAAGCACTTTTAGATTGGGCGTTGGTCATGCCTCCATCTACACCAAGAATTTGTCCAGTAATAAAGTCACTATCAGGGTGAAGCAAAAACTCCACCGCCCTGGAAATGTCCTTGGGCTCACCCACACGACCCAATGGATGCAAGTCTTCTGAGGCCTCCTTGTGAGAGTCATTCTTCCAAATAGACTCTGTCATGCCTGTCTGGATCTGCACAGAACAGCAATACACTCAGAAGCAGCATACAGGATGCATGTCAATACACGAGCGTACACATCATACAATCAAAGTCACTTGCTATTGACCTGCCACTAACCTTGCACCGTACTGCTGCATGATGTACTACTGCTTATGACAAGGCACCCCTGTTCACAACCTTTTCCAATGCAGATTGTGTCTATGTCAAATTGGTGAGTCTTAACACAAGTATATTGTGGTCAGACCAGATGATGGCGCATTTACCATCAACACAGCACACTTTGCAAGACAGCTTTGCAACTTGAGGCGCTGCAATGAGCTGGTGCTATTCACGCCAAGCCAAGCCAATCACAGCCAAACATGTGCTCATGAGCAGTGTGCAGCTCACCAGGCCAGGAGCTATGCAGTTGACCCTGATCTTGTGAGGCGCATAGGTTGCTGATGCTCCTTTAGTGAGACCAGCCACGGCGCCCTTGGCAGCTGCTATGGCATCATGATTGGCAACCCCAGTGTGCGCAACTGCACCACCAAGAGGATGACACTCAACATGTTTGATATCTGCTGCTGTGTACGCTGCTGCTTGTTGTACATGCTGCTGTGTGCCCTGCTGCTGTATGTGAACACCACCATAAGAACGATGCATGCAGCAAATAAGGTGCATTACTATGCTCATTGACTTAGCACAGGTCATCATTGACATACATTATAGGCATGCAGGTTGATGTGATGAGCGGGCATAACTGCAGAGGCAGCACAGGAAACCTTTTGCAAACATTCCAGATGTCAGTGCGTCGGATGCGCACTCTCAAATCTTGGTGGCGCATGTATTAGATCATTGCACTGACATTGCACGTACCGGAAGCAGATGTGAGAACAATGGAGCCGCCCTTCTGATTGTGCATCATAGCTTTTGCCGCGCCCTTCAAAATGTTGAAGGATGACCAAGTGTTGGCTTCAAGCGCTGTGTTGAACTGCAAACATTGCTGAAGTTGCAGTCATCTACACACTTACTGACAACATACCTAGCTCATCAAAAGCTGATAAGGGCCAATACCATTTGTACTACTACAATGCCATTTGCTGATAGTACCTTGGCGTGTCATTGCAGGCGTGAGTGGAGCACATGGTGACGCAACGCCATCTTATATGGTCACTCAACAAAGAATGGAGCTTGCTTGCTGAGCACTGAGCCAATACAATCACACTCAAGCGCAACTCTCGAAAGCCTGACTGCCTTTCAATCCCTACCTCTTCGTCTGATGTGAGATGTGCTGGCTTGATACACATGTTACCAATGAGGTTAGTAACGCCTGTCACCTCCCCATGCTCCTTAGCAACACCTTCCAGAAATTCAATTATCTGCAGTCACCACGCAGGAACCTCTACAAAGATTGCAAGCACAGGAAAATGGCTTGAGGATGCCTTTTGGCACAGCTGTTGTTAAACTTGAAAACATATGCTGGTTGGACCACAAAGGCATTGAGATGAGACCTGCAATGTTAAGGTATGCAAACAAACCTGCTTAGAGTTCATGACATCAATTGCCTTGATTTCGCCCCCACCAAGCTCCTCTTTCAGCTTGCTGAGCTTGTCCTCATCATGAGCTGCTAGAACAACTTTATTGTTGTCCGCCAGAAGGCGCTTAGCCAAATCTTGCCCAATGCCTCCCGTGGCTCCAAAAATGACATATACTGCATAGGACAGCATGCATTATGCGTTATGCTGCACCGATACTGTACTGGTCAAGGCGTTGCAGCCCAGCCGTGGACCAAGCACAGTATATAGCACACAAGCAATTACAAGCGCTGGTGTATATGTGTATATCGCTTATATGCGAGGTTTGGAGACAGTGTAGCGAGACTCCACTGGCCTTGCATGCTGCTAATTGAGCTTGGCAGCACCTCCTCTAGCATGGCATGCAGGGGTGCAGGACAGCAGACAGCCTCACCGCCAGATTGGCTTTGAGAGGCAAATGTCCTGAGAGATGTGATGTTGGGGCCAGTAAGTTGGCGTAACAGACTGGAGTGAGCCAGTAAACGACCTGCCATTGGTGCAAAAGAATTTCAACTGGACGATGGTACGTGGGTGCGGGAACTGAACTGTTTGTGATGAAAATAAAGAGCCTGCAGTTGAAAATCCGTACGGCGAAAGACCGACGTAGTCAACAACGCTCACACAAAAAGTTTCTGGCTGTGTGTCGTGGCGACTTTGACCGAACACGAAAGTCTATATTGCATTAGTCATCCGGGGGCAGGCGCATCCCGGATTTGACGACGGAGTTGGCGGAAGTCGCAGTGCTGCCACACCCGGGCACCTTTCAGAAGCTTTCGAACAGGATCGCATCGCCGCATTTGCGTTAAAACGACCTGTGCACCCATATGGCACGAGAGTGTGGCTGACTTTACGCGCAGCCTTTTTGCACTGTTAATCGAGCAATCCTTTTAGGTCTAAGCGACAGCACAGTCGGAGCCGCATGTGATACAACGAAACACATCCCGCTGTGTCACCATCTGAAATACATCTGAGACGTACCAAATCATGGACACCAAGGTTGGCCGAGCACGAAGCGTTTTCGTCGTGCTCGGTTTGATCAGTCTGGCAACTTCGGTTACTGCTGGGCCGTTGATGGCGGTAGACTTCGGCAGCGACTTCATAAAAGTAGCTGTCACAAAGCCCGGGAGACTACCGGAGATCGTGACGAACGAGATGACAAAAAGACGCACTTCAGCCCAGGTTGCGTTTGTAGACGGTAAGCGGCTCCTTGGAGAGGAAGCTGCGGCGCTGAGCATCCGGTACCCTGGCAAGGTCTACAGCAGACTACGCGACCTATTGGGCAAGCCAGCTCAGGATCCATCTATCAAAGAACTCAAGGAACAAAACCTGTTGCCATTCAACATAGAGGCAGACCCTCAGAGGGGCACAGTAACCCTCAAAATTGATGATGGCAGCAACATGTTCAGCGAGCAGCTTGTGGTATGCGTACACATGCAGTTGCCTGTCAATGATGCAACTTATATGACAGTGTGTGCTGCACCCCATACATAATGATCTTCAGAAATAGCTGTGTTATGGTGGCAATTTTGCTATGGGTGTGCTTGTGTGCGCACTGATTCATCTGCCCTGTGTAGGGCAGCATGCTTCATTACGCCAGAGGCATCACAGAAGCCTTTGCAGGCGCAGGGCAGGTCTTGGATTGTGTAATCACCGTGCCTGCCTTCTTTGGGCAGAGCCAGCGGCAAGCCATATCTGAGGCAGCTCGATTGGCAGGCCTGACAGTCTTGTCCCTGGTCAACAACCACGCTGCAGCAGCACTGCAGCATGGCATCACCAGAAACTTTGCCAACAAAACAGAGCATGTGATCTTCTACGATATGGGAGCAAGCTCGGTTGAAGCAGCTCTCATCAAGTACTCCAGCTTTGATGTCAAGGAGTTTGGCAAAATCAACACGCACAGCCAGTTTGAGGTCAAAGATGTGGCCTGGGATGTAAATGCTGGAGCTCAGTATCTTGATATGTTGCTGGTGAACCACTTTGCTGACCAGTTTGAGTCCAAACATGCTGGATCTGATGTTCGAAGCAACCCCCGGGCGGTTGCCAAACTTAAGCGGCAGGTGAGCACCACCTGCAGGACCACATACATACATGCGTTACAGTCCTTCAGGCACTGCTGCATTTGCATGTTTCTGCAAGGTGTCTTACGATCAGCATTTTTTGGACTTTTCGCTAGCGCCCTGGCACAGTCATGTACCAGCACGTGCCAGCAGCATATGCTGCATGGTGCAATAGGTGGGATACAGGAGCATAAGACTAGTCATGAGAGTTTCGTGTAGACTTGTATGAGACCATGTGGCTGCAAGGATTTTGGTGCTTCAATGGCAACATTGGCCAATGCATACCCTTGCATTGGATGCCTTGGCTGACTCTGTCAGAATGGTACAGGGTTCTGGTTCAGAAGTCTGGAAAGAGTCAGGCTGTGCAGGGAAAAGCAAAGGGCAAGGGGCCTGACCTGGGTGCTGGAGGGGCGTTCAGAAGCCTAGTGCCAACCCCAAGTCAGATGCATGCTCTGGCTTGGCGTTGGTACCAAACTTTTGAATGCCCCCTTGAGCACCCAGAGCAGCCCCCTTGCCCATTGCTTTGCCCTGCACAGCCCGACTCCTTCAAAAGTTGCAACCAGAGCCCTTTGCCTTCCTGACAGAGTCAGCCAAGTCATCCGTTGCAAGGGCATGCATTGGCCACTGAAGCATCCAAATCCTTGCAGCCATATGGTCCCATACAAGTCTGCATGAAACTCTCGTGACAGTTTCCACCTTCCTGTAACACACCTGTTACACGATGGCTGCGTGCTGGAGTTCTCATGTTGAATGGTCTCACCTCTGTACTGCTGTCTCTGTAGCTGTGACATTGATGTAAGGCTACGTACAGTTGCTCACACCTGTGACTGGCACTCACCTACCCAGCACTGTTGCAGCCAGACTTGTTTTTGCTGACAATGTTGCAACCAGCAAGCTGGCTCACTACTCTCCATGACTACCTTTTCACTGGCACTCCCTTTGTGTGTGCAATTTCACACTGCAGCACTTGGGCAAGTACCCTGCAACTCGACCATCAATCTGGCCGCAACCACCAGCCTAACCTACGCAGGCAAAGCGCACTAAGGAGATGCTGAGCGCCAACACAGAGGCTCCATTCATTGTTGAAGAGCTGCTGGATGGGCAGGACTTCAGGAGCAGCATCAAGCGGCAGCAGCTGGAGGACCTGGCCGGTGACTTCTTCCAGCGGGCTGCCAAGCCGCTTCAGAGGCTGTTGCAGCGCAATGGCCTCGCACCCACAGACGTACATGCTGTGGAGCTGCTTGGTGGCGGCTCCAGAATCCCCAAGCTGCAGTCCGAGCTGGGCCACGTCCTCAGTGGCAGAGTGTTGGACAAGTATGTTGGCATTGGCTTCAGTCAACACCGGTGTTTGCTGTGCTGATACTTTAGATATCGCTGACATATCATTGAGTTGACTTTGTGAGGGCGATCATCAAGACTGCATTTGCAAGTATGTTCAAGGGGTTGGCCAAGCTGTGATGCATGCTGCCAGGGGCCATCAGCTATGCTGCACCCCTTGACCCCTCCTCTCACTTGTCCCCTACCCTCTTGGGTCCGAACAACATGACACTGCAGTCTTGACTTGTGCAACGCACGTTGTCACGTGCCCAGCCCTTCATCTTGACAGCATGCTGGCAGTGCAGGCAAATGTTTTGGCGTTAGGGCACAGCTGTTGCATGAGCACTGGTTCTCTGCGGTTGTTTGCATGTTCAGCAAGCATCAGGATCATTCTACTTGTATACACCCTCAGGACCTTGGGTTCAGTGATTCTTACAAAACAGGTGACACCTGTTTGTGTGTCAGCAAGTTGCTATTTTGCAACCAGGCGCTGCACACTAGCTGTCCAAGGAGCTTCTTTAAAGTGGGGGGTTAGGTACAGGTCCTGGGGCACGGGTAGGGACTGGTCAAGAAGTTTGCAGACTTGGGCAGCTGCTACCTCAGCTTTCCATTGCTTCACGTGAAGACTGAATAGAACTATCATTCGGGGAAAGAGCACGCTTGCTGAACTGTAATCATTGCCTGGCTGTGATGCTTCGTGTGTTGGCTGGCTGCTTGCTGAGGGTCTGATATCATGTATGCAAACAGACACAGGCCCAGATGCGCTTACTCAGGACCCTGAAACTCACTGCAGCCATGATCCTGGGATAGCTAAAGACTATGTCTGGCAGGCATCTGGATGCTGATGAGGCCATAGTAAGAGGAGCTGCCTTCTATGCAGCCAATCTGAGCACCACCTTCCGCCTAGCCAAGAAGTTTGGCATGGCAGATGGCACAGTGTACCCAGTCACCTTCCAGGTCACCTTCTCCTGTTATCACAGCAAGCCCCATTGGTCCTGTTGCTGTTGCATCTACTGGAACAGTGTCTTTGCACTGCAGCCAGTTGATATCAGCTGCTTGCAAGCTGTTGTATACAGCTGACATGCCATCTGCACAAGCTTTGCAGTCTCTGAAAAGCAGGTTCTCATGTACACGCTGATGGGACACCTTTCACCTGCCTGTTGACTTTTCCCGTATGACATGGTAAAACTGTGGAGACACTATCAGCCTGAAGATTGTCTGCGCGGTTTCTCACATTTGCACAGCACCTGCCCCTTTGTGTTTTGTGGTCTGCATCAAATCAAGCATGTTGTATTGTTTCCAACATGTCAAGACAGCTGTAAGGAGCAAGCAACAGCCAAATGCTGCAATTGGTCATTGTGGTCATGCAGCAGCATGGCTCGTATGACCTTAATGACACATGCAGCAAATGCAACTGCTTCCTCCTTCCAGCTGTCTCAGCATGTCTGGACACTCTGCTTAAAAAACTCCTCCGTGAAAAGCAGCCGTCACTTTGGATGTGCTGTCCTGAGTGCCAATGAAGGCTTCCAATATGCATAAGACTAACAAACATACAACGGTAATCAACCACACCTAACTTTGCCTGCTGCAACATATTTGGCTTGCACATCTTGCCATGGTTGTCAATTCCCTCTTGAGCTGTCTGCCTCTGTGGAGTGACTGTGCATCAGTGCATGTATATCAGCTCCTTACATCCAGCTTGAACCGCTTGCTCTCAACTGTGCAGTTAGATGAAAGCACAAAACTGAAGACAGGAGAGGCAGAAAGCGCTTTCAAGCCCCGGACCCTTCTATCCTACATGAAGCGGTTTCCATCAAGCGTGTGGTGCACCTACCCAACGTCACGGCTGACCCCATCAAGTTTGATCTGGTGTACAATGTCAGCGAGGGCAGTGAGCTGCCTCCTGGAGCAGCTCCCCTCTCATGGCCCAGTTTGTGCTGACTGGAGTGGACAGCACCCTGGCCAAGTACAACACCACAGGCAAGTGGAACAATCGAATGGTGTGGGCAGCAGCAAATAAGTGGCCCCATGTCTTGCATGGCTTGTGGTCGGTGAAGGACGGCAATAGTGGTCACAGAATCTCAGCAGCTGTCTTGATAGCAGTACCAATGCAATGGATCATGACCAACAATGCAGCAACAGCTTGCAGAAGAGTGACATACTCACAAGCATAAATGTGTCGATACTGGTCAGAAGACGTTTCCAGGTCATGATGCACCCAGGTGTGGCATGTGAGTCTTGTCTCTTCACATCAGTCTGTCCTGAGCATCTCTGTGCAGCTGGCCCCTTGCAAGTTCTGCCACAGCCTGTTTGACCTCTCCATGCACTGTGGTTGTTCTGTCCAAGTGCAGCAAGGGAGAGCCGGCCGTACTTACGCTGCCCGGGTGCGCAGGCAAGATGGGTGTTCACTTCTCAGTGGACAGCAGTGGCATTCTCAAGGTGGACAACGGCAGAGAGCGTGATTGAGGTGTGGGAAGAGTACCAGGTGGAGGTGCCAGTGGATGCTCCCAAAGAGGCTGAACAGCCAAGAAGCAGAATGTCACAATTGAGGCAAGGGAGATGCTGGAGGATGATGAGGCAGATGACAGCATGGTAATGATGTGTGATGGTCATGGCAGAACTTGGTATTGCCAGCTGATGATGGCAAGCGGCAACAGCAGACACATTGGCAGATGTGCTTAGCATTAGCAGTGATGAATTAGTGTTTTGTACAGGAGACATTTCCTGGTTGCCTGAGCGCAAGTCTATAGTCTGCTGAGGCTCAAGCCCGACCCTAGCATCAATCCTTGGCACGTTCGTCAACGCACAGCTTGACCTGACAGACTTGTGCACTCCTCTATAAGTGTGCACGTCTGCAAAGAAGCAAACATTGGGTTCAATGAACCCCCCCGCTACGAGGCATCCATGCCTACTGTATGACTTACAAAGCCTTGCGGATGCCCGCTGTTTGCTAAGCCGTACTGTGTGCTCCTATCAGACTGTCTGTCACAGCTGTCGACAGCATCTGGTGTATCTGTTCACCAGCAACATCTTCTGCAAGCAGCGATGCTGCTTCAGCCTGTTTCTTCAGCCTGTTTCCTGTACATTGTTGAACAGGTCACACTGCTAGCTTGTAAAACCATCAGCAAGGCTACCTACATTCCAGTGGTCAGAATCGCTCCTGCTGTGTTTGCCACAGGCTACACCTGAGGCAGAGGAAGATTCAGGAAAGGGCGCAGGCAGCGAGGAATGGGGCCAACGCGACGGCTGCAATGCCGCCTGTGGTGACCAAGAAGGAGACAAGAAGCAGGAAGAAGACCTTCAGGGTGCCTCTGACAATAGCAGGCCCTGGCTTTGCTCAGCCTGCAATGCCTTGCAGACCAGCTCAAGGTTGGCCTCCTGTGCTTCCTTGTAGTCTGATCTGTCTGCCTCTTCAGCATGTTTGTATTGGGTGGGGTGGTCACGCAGCTGGGGTGGAGTGGTCCTGTATAGTGGGATAGTTAGGGGGTGTCTGGGTGGTTAGGGGTGCTTAGGGGGTGGTTAGGGGTGGTCCTGTATAGTGGGGTGGGATGGGGTGGGGTGGCCGTGCATCCAGCGGAGGGCACACCACTACGTGTTTCTTTCTTGCCTTTCAGCTGTGTAAGAGCCATACTTGCTGTTTCTGAACGCCTGCATTGCTGTCTTGCAGCTTGTAGCCAGCCACTGTGTCCGTCATGGAGGCTTGCAGTTGAAACTCCTTTCCACAAGTGGTGTAGCACTGCAGCTCTGAAGCTGTTGTGCAATGGTGCATGAGTTGAAGCTGCAGCATGGCTGCAAGGCAGCAATCTCTCTTCACAGCATTGTCGCTTGACCTGAACTTACTGTACAAACTTAAGTAGCGTGTGGTGTATGCGCATGATGACCTGCAGCTTGCATGTGGGGTTGACTGCAGGGGTGACTTCTAGATTTCTATGTCCTTGGCTGCCTTCATCCAAGTGTCCTCACAAGCAGAGTTGTGCTTTGCAAACCCACATTTGTTACCTCAAGCTAGCCTTGCTTTCACTCCAATCTGCGTGCTTGGCCATCACGCAACGCTCCTTTTGCAAAGCAGAGGAGGGCTTTGCACAGAAGTCGCTAACACGTATTGCTGTCTCTGATGTGAGCTTGCACTGCAGGCTGGGCGGCAGAGAATGCAGCAGCTGCAGCAGGCCGAGCAGAGCCGAGCAGCAGCAGCACAGGCCAAGAATGAGCTGGAAGCTTACATCATCAGCACTCAGGGGCGCCTAGGCGATGATGAAGAGGTGCAGGCGGTGACCAGTGACAAGCAGCGCACGGCCTTCCAGGCAGACTTGAGCAAGGTGGAGGACTGGCTGTATGATCAGGGAGAGCATGAGCAGGCTCCAGTCTTCAGGTTCGTAACACTTGTACAGAGCATAGTGGAGCTGTGTGACTGTGTTAATGAGGGGGGGCTGTGTGTGTAAGCGTAGGAGTGTTGATATGGGGGCGAGTGTGAGTGTGAGTATGTGTGAGGCAGGCAATGAATAACACCACATGCTAGGGTGGACAATGCAAGTCTGCTAATAAACTGACTGCATAGCGCTGCATGCATTCCGTTGGACGCAATTGGTGCAGATATTACAGGACGCTCCCATGAGGCAGCTGCACATGAGAGGAACATGCTTGCTTGGCTATTAGTGCAGACTGTAGTGACGTAGGTTTGGTTTCAGTGCATAGCGCCATAGTAGGAAGTTGACTGATGATTTACGGACCTCACAACAGAGGAGTCTGGTCAAGTACCCTGTTTCTCATTCCTACAGTCTGGTTTTTCCCTCATATGAAGCATGCTTGCTTTGTCAATACTGCAGCTAGCATGCCAAACAACCTATTTAGTTTGTCAGTACCATCACCTGTAACCCATGATCCATTCCCAAATAGCTGATGGACTGTCAACACATTCTATGATGTGATTCCACAGAGAGAAACTGTCTCAGCTGCGCAACGTCGGCGACGGCATTTTCTTCCGTGTGTCAGAGCTTCAGGCTCGGCCTGAGGCTATGCAGCTGGCCCGCCACTTCCTGCAGCTAACTACCCAGTCTGTCACGGCCTGGGCCACTGCCAAGCCCTGGATCAATGCTACAGACAGTGAGAACCTGACTGCTGAGGTATGGACTGTTCCTTCGGTACCTCAAGATCTCCGCTTACTTACCCACCCCACCCACATATCACCCGCTCCCTCCGGCCTCTGTTCCCCCCCCCCCCCCCCCCCCCCCCCCCCCCCCCCCACCCCCTCCCCCCGAATCCCTGCCGGCCTTGTCCTTGTCTGGAGGAGGAGCAACTGTCTAGCTACATCATTTTGTCAACTGAGGTGTGAGACGGGGCCTGTGCTGGCTGTCTGTCAACCTTTGCCTTCGGCTGTTGCAAGTTTTGACTGGTTGGCAGGTTGCTAAGACTCCGTGTCTGCACACCAAATCAGTAATGATGCTGAGGTCAACATTGGCATGGACATACACATCCCACACATAATGGAGTCTCTCTGCAGAAAAACATGTTTGTGCTGATAATGAGACGCTGGTTGAAGTGCATTAATGTCAGTTGTAGCATTATTTGCTGCCGTGGGTGAGCACAAAAACTCTACCCAAGTCGGTTGACAACTGCCGAATCTAGGCATGTATGAAGCTGCCGCCCAGCCTGTTTCACACAGGTGCTTACGGCTCCCTAGCAAAAAAATGATGACAGTTCTTTGTATCCACCTTTTTTATTGTTGCTCTGCATAAAAAACGGTTTTCTTTTCCAGTGGCATCGGGACAGTCAGCTGCAGATGATGTACCCAATACAAACAAAACAGACACTGAAGAGTGCAAGGCAGTCATGGACTGCAACAAGATGGCAGTGCAGCATGGGGTGCATGCTGTGGTGTAGACCTTGCTGCTATGCTGTCTACCTTACAGCATCCATTTCGTTGCTGCATTGCCATGTTGTGACCATCGTGACTGCCTTGCACTCTGCAACAGATGTCCTTAGTTGAGTAGCATACATCGCCTGCAGCTGAATATCCTGCTACCACCGCGTGGCTTTTGTCTCGACATCGAAGGTCGCGTGAATCCCAAGTCCCCTTGATCAGTTGGTCCCGCTGCCTCTCAGCCTTCCACTATATACGAGCTTGGTTTTACTTGCCTGAACAAATCCACATGTCAAATTCTATGCTTGATGCTCTCGCTCCTCCTTTCTCTTCTCTCAGTATGTGTCAGTCTGAGTCTGCAGTCTCAAATTTATGTTGAGAAACATAAAAGTTTTGTGAAATGACACTTGAGGCTGCAAGAGAAACTG
Source organism: Asterella californica (assembly GCA_036924285.1). NCBI lineage: Eukaryota > Viridiplantae > Streptophyta > Marchantiopsida > Marchantiales > Aytoniaceae > Asterella > Asterella californica. The sequence goes on along the minus strand of JAYKYS010000514.1, from coordinate 9,257 downwards.
TTGCTTTGCAGATGCAAGCTTTTGGGAAGTGGCTGGATGAAGAAGAAGGTAAGCAAGCAAAGGTTGCAGCTCATGAGGAGCCAGTCCTGCAGTCATCCACAATTTCTGCTCGAGTTGTCCAGCTCAGAAACGCCTTTGAGAAGCTGAACAAGAAGAAGAAGCCTGTCCCCCCGCCTGCTCCTAAACAAAAAGCCAACACGACAGGTAGTGGATCTTTCTCTCTGCCCTGCGGTGCTGCTTGGGTTGAGGGGGTTTGGGGTATGTAGCATGTGCCTGGAAAGGACCATATTCATCTTGTTCATGCATTTTCTGTGACATTTCCTGGCAACAACATTGCTTATGGCTTGCAATGCCAATGAAAGCAGTGCTGCAGCCGAAGCTGGCATGTGTCAAGCTGCTTGGACTACATGATAAGCAAGTGCATGGATACAGCTACTACAGACACCGACGCCAAAAAATTCTTTGCGGTGTATTGTGAAGAGGAATGGATCTAAATCCAATGCTACTGCAGACACTGTCCAGGGTGTGCTTTTACTCTTCTTCACAGCACATTGCATGTCAGTGTCTACAAAAGAGCACTTTTGCAGCATTTGCTTGCCAGTAACCCATTCGGGGTGAAATGCCACCTATCTGATGCATTTGCAGTCCGTCTCATGTATGTGCGGGCGACTTTCGCAATGCTAGGACTCCAACATGCCCAAATTGCTCACATTGCAGCTCAAGCTCAATCCTAGATCTTCAAAATTGGCCAAACTGCATTTCGGCGCACAGCGTTACAACAGACCCAGGCAATGTTTGAGGTGTGTACCTGTAACATGGCATGGCATCGCATCAGCTGTAGTACATAGCACTAATATACTACTGCAGTCAGTCTCAGTGTACAGTATTGATGCTGGTCAGAGACATACTCAATAAATGAGAGTGCCTGGTTACATGAGGGAAGTAAAGCAGGAAACAGGAGGAAAGTGAGTTTTGTGAGTTGATGCAGACAATGACACCACAAAGGCTGATGGGGAGCAGTCACAACCAGCACAGGCAGAAACGAATGAGCCTCAACAGGACACCAAGAAAAGCAGTAAAGCTGGGAACAAGGCATCAAAGGACAACAAGCAGGAGGATAAAGCCAAGAAAAAGGGAGAAGCATCTGACAGGGGCAAGAAGAATGATAAAGCAGAAGCAAGGGAAAGAAGCGGGATAATGGACGACCTGAAAAAGCAAGCTGCCTCCAGATTTGCAAGGAAGGTTTTCGACATGAGTGACATGAAAAATATGGATATGGACTCCCTGAAAGCCAAGATTGAGGCAATGAAGCTTGACAAGCAAGGTGATCTATGTCTCTTTTTCATGCAAGTTGACTCGTTTTGCTGCAGTTGTCAGTGTGTTGTCTGCTTGCATATGTCGTCCAGACTGTAGCAGCTAAGGGTAATCTTGATTGCAGGAACAGCTGATCCTGGAGATCATGACGAGCTCTGACCCTGGCTGGGCCAGCTGGACTACCTGGCTGTGGCCCACGGTGGCATGCAATACCAGAATGAATTTAATTGTAACACTTCCTTATAAAGGTCTTTGATAGTGTCCACCGACACTGGCTACTTGTCGAGACAGTAGCCTGACTATTGGACATATTCATTGGTCACCCTTACCTGGGAATCAGAAGTGGTTATGGCTATTCGCAACTCTTCTAGGCAGGGCGTTGGCCGCAGGTCATGTCAACTCCTACATCACGCTTAACTCCTACATCACGATAGCTTACACATAGACCCGCACGCAGAATCGACAAGCACACGATTGTCAGCCAAGTAAAGCTAGCTAATAGGGTTGCACTCACGAGGCGTCCGTGCACAACCATCCGCATCCTTGATGGCTGCAAAGGCCAACTTGACACTTCGGCAACTGGATAAAGGGGACGTCAACAAGGTTTGGCTGACGTTACCGTCACCTCCCAATCATATGCGAAATTTTTGAGTTGCCTATTTTGTTCTTAATCGCAGGCTTCCTGGACTTGCTGGCACAGTTGACGGTAGTTGGCGAGATCTCTCAGTCTCAGTTCGAAGGTAAACGTCAGTCAGACATTGCGTTTTTGCCAGCGGATATGTGGCTTTCTCCACTTAAAGTCAGTGTCCGTCCATCTGCAGAGCGTTTCCAGCTTTTGCAGACAAAGCAGCCTGATTACTACATCGTTGTCCTGGAAGGTGTGGCTTTCAGTAACCTATTTACCTTCTGGAGATGATGCTGCTTCAGATGATGACGTAGTATTGGTCATGTAAACTCACGTCATGTCATCATTGCAGACTTAGACAACCGGAGAATCGTCGCAAGCGCTACCTTGCTGATAGAATACAAAATATTAAGGCATTGTGAAAGGTATGCTTCCTGCCACTGCCACAATCGTGATGCACAGAAAGCTTGGAGGGGTTGATACCAGATGATCGATGATCTGCAGGTCGGGCATATAGAAGATGTTGTTGTTGATGACGGATACAGAGGGCAAAGAATGGGGCAAAGGTCAGCATCCAACACTGCATTGTCCGTGATTGTGGAAGTCATCTGGCTATCACAACACAGCGCAACACCAAGAGTGTTACTGCATCTGCAGGGTTATTGCTGCGCTGGTGTCCTATGCCCAAAGCCAAGGATGCTATAAAGTTATACTGGACTGCTCAGACAGCAATGTGCCATTTTATGAGAAATGTGGCTTCACCAGGAAAGAGGTTCAGATGGTCAGTTACCTACGCCATGCTGCATTGTGAACTGGTAGCATATCACACTTTGCAGTTGCAGTGCACTGTCATCATGACAAGCCACTTTGCCCTGAACGTGTGGCCCTGCAGGCTTTGTACATGACAGCCACTGGGGCTAGTTGATTGCGGCATATTTGTGCCATGCCCCACAGAGATACATATTGATAGAGCTTGCAGCCTCAACAAGGGGCATAAGCACTGTGTAGAGAAACATGAACTGTTGTGCAACATCATGCTTGATGTGCTTATCAAGCCAACCAGCACTGAAGTCCAAATCTGCAGTCCCTTCCCTTTCCAGATTCTTTGAAGTAGTGTTGAGTAGGTCGTCTGTCATGTATAAGGGGCCCCAATGTAAGTATATGGGTGCGGACCTAGCTAGTCACTATAGTCACAATGCTTAATAACAACTATATGCCTAACTGTGCTGTACTAGTCACATCCTGCATCGACCTCGTGATATATTTAGTAGTGTACTGTACTAGTCACAATGCTTAATAAGATGCCAGCTTTTTCGAGCTTGTAAGCTGTTTTCAAGGCTGCTCATATTGGAAATGCTAGCTGTTGTATAGCAGATCACTCTTGCAGCCAACAGTGACTCCATGTGATGTGTAACAAGGGAAGCAGGTGATGCAAGTAGACCATTCCTGTTATAATGTCACAATGCCGATATAACACTGTTCCATCACACAGACTGAGGTTTCTGTGGCATGATGTAAACATTCACACCTTTTCCTTCTCCTTGTACATGACCTGTGCAGTGCCAGTTACAGGTGCCATGTCAGAACCAGTGTAAAAACAGCGTGTAGTTACCACTGGTCACGGTGCATTCAGGTTCACAGAAAACACATACACTGTGTAAATCTTCCTGTGGCAACACACATCAGCCCTCATGTGCAACAAATCAGGGGGTACTTGTGCACCACAGCAGGACCGTGCCCGTAAAACCGAGTCAATGCAGTGACAAAGGGCCAACCCTAGCTAGGCCTACAGGGTGCATGCGTATTGGATGCAGCTGGTATGCCTCCAGGTCATTTGTCATTGCAGTTCTTCTTCTTCGCAGGCACATGTTTTGTCAATCAGAGTGTCATTGAAGACACCACACAGGTGAGCCATGCAGTTTAGCTGTTACAACATATACCATAGGCAATAAGCACGAAGTCCGTAGCATGCAGTTGCTGCAGCTGAAAAACCAAATTCTGCATTCACGAGGGATCAGACGTTGGGGAACCGTAAACAATGTGGGGTGTGGCTGCACTTGAGCATGTGACACAGATATGGGGCCCCTCAAGTGCATGCCAAGGTGCATGGTGTGCAGGGAGTAAGGACATAGCTTAAGTAGGTAAAGAAAGCTTTTCATTATTCTGCCAACTTCTGAAGTAGTAATAGAAAAAGTCTGCATACAAAGCTGTCTGGACAGTCCCTGACATCCACACTGCATGCAAAATGAACTGCATTGGACACTGTGTCACCACTGCAACATTGGGCATGTCACTAGCTTGCAAAAGGCCTTGCATTAAAGTCTTGTCATGAAGGCAGGAGAATGAAACAGGACGACAGTGACAATCTCACCTATCCATTGTCGGTAATTGTCCTCTGTCATAAGCTTTGTAAATCCAGTTGAGGATATAGAGACCCCGATAAGCACTGCACGCACATGGTCCCCTGTGTCAGTAAGCAAACAAAGGATATTGGACTGAGAGCAAGCTGCACACACTTACCCAAGAAGCAATATGTAATTGCCAGTAAGGTTATCAATATTTTGCGTCCTTTGTAGCAACACCAGCTGCGGCAGGATGGCTACAGCCTCTAAATAGAGGGAGAATGCCATAGGATCTGCAACAACAGTGCGCTGATCACAAATGCACACAGTACCAGCAGTATGCACAAAGCAGCCCACAAACCTGCTGCTGAATGTGCACATTTTTCTCACCTCTACAGGAGTGAAACCCTGGTTCATTACCAGAGCCAGCAGAAAGCAAGGAACTATCAAGACCCAAGCTCGAAAGGTATCTAGCTCGCGGTCGTATGTGCTGCGAACTACTCTGTGGAACCTCATGTAGTATACGATGGTGGCTGATGACCCCAGAAAGACCAGCTTCATTACTGTATTGTATCTGGAAAAGCATCAAAGTTGTCAGGTTCCAAACGAGCTGCAAGCTTTGGTCAAACAAGGGTATCAGCTTACAGGGAGATGAATCTGAAGAATATGTCTATGTATCTTGTGAGAAAGACAAGACCATACATCTCTTGCGTCTTCAGGGAGATCCCTGCGATCATGCACAGCTGTTCGAGAGGTCCAGCTGAGTGGAGCACCCGTGTCTGCACGTACCTCTGCAGGACCGAGTGGCATGAATCTTCAGCAGCAAGACAACCTATGCTCAGTAAGTGAGTCATGTCGCCCGCAAGTCTGAAGATGTTCATGGTTTCTAGCGCTGCAGAAGTTCTGCGGAAAAGAGAATACGATCAGGTCCATATGCCCCTGATCAGCAACCGAGATTTGACCTTGCTTTCACATCTGCTATTGACCAAACTATTCAATCGCTGCAGTCCGGCAATGCATGCACAATGTATCCGCTCACTGTTTTCTGATCTCTGTGGGTCGAGTCAAACATACATTTGCGAGTTGAGGTGAAGAAGAAGGCCTGCAACTTGAAGCAGAAGGACATACAATGACGCAGCCACCTTGTATTTTCCGAGCTGTACACCATGCTTGCATCAAAAATGATGGTCCTGTGTGTGATTGCATCACTAACATCATGCTATAGCTGGGTCAGCACGCATTAGTGTTCTGTGGTTGCAACGACATGCCATATAGTATGTTATGCACAACTTTTCAATTGAATCAATGCCAATTGTGCTTGCAAGCTGAGCCTTCCATGCATGTAAATGCAGCTGCATGGATGCTGCGCATTGTGGTAAGTATGCATCAATTCTAAGCAGTCAAATGACGCTTGCATACATCTGCTGCTGCTGCCACCAATATGTCTGCTCATGCATTGTATTACATGCTGAGTCACCAGAAAAGCAACAGTTCTGCACTCTAAGAGTCTTAGCAGTGCGCATGTCACAAGACACGTGAGGTCGACACCGCAGCAGAATGATGCTTGCGTTGATGTACAGAGCTATGCAGACCCTGATTTCCCCGCAGACACCAACACTTGCCTCCACTTTTGCAAGCATAGCTTTGCAGCTGAGGACACCATCGGATCAGAGTGCTGCAACACAACTTGCCAAATCTCAGCAACCTGTACAGGTAGATACAACAAAGCCTTGCCTTTGTTGCCGTCGAGCAAAAGTAAGACTGTGCTGCAGATCAATGCTGCATTTGCAGTTTCTTAGTTCTGTACCTCGACAGCAACAACAAGCAATCTGTCCTTGTCACAAATCAGCTATATACCTGTTTGTAAAGCTTGACTGCTGTTACAATTTGAGACTCCACCAGCAGTTGTGGTGACATTGCAATGTCAAGGAGGCTCTTGAGCATCTGCAGTACAGCTGAGAGGCTAGTTGTTACACACATCATGACTAAGCTCTGTCTCATATTGTTTAGAAGGGCTGTCAGAAAACAGCAGTCCTTCAGGATCCCTGCAATCACCATCTCAATGATCAGCCTTGCTGCAAGAAAACTATCTGAGCATGTGCAGCAGCATACTTCACCTTCCACGAGACACAAACGATATCGTGAAAGCATTAGCACAGGCAATTGTGCTATACCTGGCAGAGGATTCAGTGGTATTGGCACCTGCTTGTGGAAGCTCATTGAGCCGCTTGAAAGAAGAATTCTGCCTTTTGGCATGACGCCCTGCAGTCCATGTACCAGAATTGCAGAACACACCCATGACTGTTGACAGTAAGAACACACTCAGGCATGTCGCCGCAGGTAGATTTCACAGAACAAGTAAGTACAGCCAGAGTCAGCGCCTGCCTGGGTTCTCAAACTGTACTCCTTGCAGTACATAGTCAAGAGACGCTGTTTTGATAACCAGACACAGGCGTTGACTTCAGTGTATGCCAGCTTGACCCACATCCACATGCCACACTATATGAGCGGTGGTGAACATGACAGAAACCTTCACAAAGTCTCAAACCTGGAGTTTCGACTGTACATGCTGGCGCTGAGCATTCAGGAGGGAAGTCATGTGGAAAGGGTTCCTGGCATGTGGGCTGCTCCTGAGCCGCAAACTGGTCAGCACTCCCAGGCTGTTGATGTAATGGCAAGCTGGGTTGGCTTGATGGTGTGCAGCCTGTGCTGTTCTTGTCTAGCTTGAGAACACCAAGCCAGTCTGTGCTGGGGGAACTGTTGCAAAAGTACTCATTCAAAGGCCAGCAGGACATTTTGGTACCGACGTCCAGGCTATGTTCTGCTGGATGACGCTTGTGTTCCTGCTGCATGTGAAAAAGCGCCTGCAGCACACCATGTTGAGAGTTGTGACAAAGCAATTTAGGTGTTGTATTGAGACCAGTGCCGTCTAACAGGTAAGAAGAAGTCAAGAAACTCGAGCTGAACCAGCATCTCTGTCAGGCAGCAGCAGGCAACTCGGTACTACGGGATTGACCTGCTTGCCCTAGACCTCTTGAGCATAGCTGGCAGATCAGAGGAAACGTCGTGGGTGACTTGCTGTTGAAGAGTTCTTGCGCCTTACGCCTGGTGGATCTGACACGTCTACAGGAACACCACACATATGTTCCAGGTATGACATCATGACGCAGTTGACAATGGAAGGCAAAGCAGAAGCTTTGCCTGCCATGCAGCACAGTGCCATGCATCAAGCACGATCTGCTATGCATGTTGGCATCTAGCTACTAGTTTTTACACACTCTTTAAGTGGCCCTGAGAACGTTTTACAAGCTGAGCAGGCTGCTGTGGACACTTTACATCCTTTTTGTAGCCAGGGAAGCTTGTACAATTTCAGCAGGCTGCTTGATGGCCTGGGCCCCTTACACACATGGCAAGCTGCCCACCTGGTACAGCTGTTTCAGCAAGTCTGCTCAGTGCAGCACCTTGCTGAGATGGCAGCCCATCGCATACTCCAGGAGCCAGGTCTGCTGTCGTGTGCTTCTTTGCTGTATATGCTCTTTGTGCTCCCTTTTGCTTCTTTCTCTCTACTGTGCGTCTAAAGCTGGTGGGTCGTGGTCTTGCGTGCTTTGCCTTTAGAAAGCCTGTCTCTGACTGCTTGTCTTTCTTTTGTGATGATTTGGAGCGAAGAGTGTTGTGAGTGAATGGCATCCACATGACTGGCACCCTCACAAGATGGTCTGCTCAAGATCACGGTGTTTGAAGTTTGTATGGCACTGTTATTTGCCACTGGACGTAGGATCTTTGCTGAGAAACTCAGATATGCTGAGGTGCAGCTTAGACATCAGCCCTGACCTGAAGGTTGGGGTGTAGGTGCATATCCTCTCTGTGCATGGCTGTCTGCTTTCTTTACATAGTCCTCTGACCAAACTTTGTCTGTAAGAGCCAATGCAGACACTGCAGAGGCATGAGCACGCAACTGCTGCAGACTGGGTGCTGTGGCAGAGGCCGACACCTCATTTAAAGACAACCCCTCAGCACCTGTGAAATTTGAGACCCTATGTCAAGCAGACTGCAAATTCACCCTTGCTAGTCACCATGGGAGCAACACCTGGAAACGGTTCTGTTGAACATAAGGCAGTGTGGAGGTGTCTGTACAGCGGTACTTGTCTGCTTTCGGAGGCCATAAACCTCTACTTTTGCACCAGGAAAGCAGTCATCTGGCTAAATCATTGCAGGCTTGTCTCAGACAGAGCCAGTTTGCGGACAGAAACGTAGACGTACACATATGGAACACCAGATGCCCATAGCGTGAGGGCACATGCTACGACGACCACATCAATGAAGCATCAGTGATCTGAGATCAGGAAGCACACTGATCTCCCCCGTCAATACAGCAGACAGCGGCATGCAAATAGCACGTACCACTGCTGTTACGGTGACTTACGTTAAGGTGAAAACACCAATTATTGTCGTACATTCAGCTCGGACTGACTTCTGTCACACAGCCATTAGAACCATGTCAAAGTAACCACATACTGCATTGCATCAGCAATTGTTGACAAAAAGAAGCACGGACAAGTTAACCAAAGACACGTTGTCTGCCCTTCAAGCTGCCATCTCTTTCCACACAGGCTCAAAACGAAAGCCTGCATGAAGTGGGGTGGAGTAGCCAAGTCAAGGTTCACCATCAATTGTCTGAGCGTGCCAGCTTGTGTGACACTAAGTTCTGAAGTGATGAGTTGTAAGAAACAGCTGTTGGATCAAGTCAGCTCAAAGCATCAGACAAGGATCATGTCGCGGTATACATGTACAGAACACCATCGAAAGGCCCCAAGCTGCTTAAGCTACCTTGCCTTGAGTTTAGTTGCGTTGCGTGGCCTTTTTGAGAGGCTGCTGCGGAGACTGTCTGGTCTGCAGATAATGCCTCTTCAAACTGAGTGCAAAGTTGACCAGGGTGTCCTTCTCGTCCACAACCTGCGCATTTATCAGAACCTTGA